>JAOTNS010002178.1:0-12013 GCA_028476615.1 Culter alburnus
TATTAGGGTTATGGTTGTCTTAAAATCACAGCAAGTTTAAATTTTTGGAAATATGGTCAAAGTGACCACTGAAGCTGTCCACTGTCTGTTTTCATTACTTTTAGTTTGTTATTTTTCAGTCACATGTGTTCCTTTGTTCAGTTTCCCCCCAATCTATCTGTTGTCATGGTTATTCATTTAATGAGCACAGCTGTTTGTAATTTTTCATCAACATTTGTGTATTTTAGCCCTTCATTTTGAATCACTCTTTGTCTGGTATTATTTGTGCACAGCACACTATTTCATATTGTTGGATTATTGTTTGCATTACTGTTCTGAGTTAATAAATCATGTTTAATAAATCATGTTTATTTGAATAATCTCGTCTTCCTTGGAAAAGTGTTACAGAAGCCTATTGGAGTATTGCTTTTTAAGACGCTTGTCATTGCATTAAGTAAAGAAAGTGATTTTAGTTTCATTTCTGGCTGTCAAATCAATTAATTGTGTTTAATTAATATATAATAATAATAATATTATTATATATTAATATATATATATATATATATATATATATATAGTGTGTGTGTGAATTCAGGTAGAGTGGCCATCAGGTTGAGTGGGACACTTAAGCTTTTGGGTACTGTAAGGGTTAATTTTTGTAAGCCAATCACAACAATTGTTACTGTGTTGTAGCTGAAGTCTATTGGATATGAAAAAGGTTGTGATTGTTGTGACATCACAGATGTGGTCCGGTTGTTATTTTTCAAAATGCTTGACTCCTGGGACCTCACGGTAAGCCACCCGGCAAGTGTAAATCTATTTCAGAATAATAAGGTGATAATTCTGTCACTTATGATGTAACAATAAAACTTTTACTTTACATACATTATACTGTGTATTAGAGATTAATAACATGAGCATCTAACTGTATAAAATATTTGTGAAAATTAGATTCACAGCACTGTCCCACTCAACCTGACAGTGTTAGGTTGAGTGGGACAGTGCATTTCAGGTTGAGTGGGACAGTTTTTAGGGCTAATGCTAGCAAACACAGTGCAGCCATTTCATGAACAAAAAATAACATTTTAAAGTTAAGTTATAAGTAATAATATGTGTCTGAATATAAAATTTTTATAACATTTTTATTTTTCATATACACAAGATGGCACCCATACAGAGAGGAGAGGGACAGAGAGAGAGAGAAAAAGGAGTGACAGGGCAATACAGAAAGGAAAAGACAGCAAAGTAGGAAAAAAACTAAACCAGTGGAGTGAAGAGAGAATGGCAGGGGCTATTGAAGAATATGAGCAGGAGGTGACTGAAGGACACAAACCAAAATTAAGGTTTCTAGCCAGGGCATGGAACATCCCAAAATCAACACTGCAAAGGCGAGTGAAAGGGCTGGTGAGTGGCTACCGCCATGCCTCAGGTAAGAGCCCCCTGCTCTCAGCTCAGGCTGAGAGTGAATTGGCTAGCCTTGTTAAAATGTTAGCTGAAAGGGGGTTCCCCCTGGAATGCAGTGATATACGGCGTATTGCGTTCCAGTACGGCAAAATTAATGGCATCCCTGGTTTTTCTGCCGGTCACTACTGGTTTGAGGGGTTCATGAAAAGGAATCCAAACCTGAGCCTCCGCAAGCCAGAATCACTCTCAGCTGCAAGGGCCTCTGGGATGAATCTCACAGTAGTTGAGCAATGGTTTCAGACCTACACGTCACTCCTCCTGCCTACAGATCCAGGAGATGCCATCTCACCTGTGGAACTGCGATGAATCCGGACTGCAGGACCATTTCATCTCAAAAAAGGTTGTTGGGGTGACTGGCAAGTCCTGCTTCCAGGTAACATCAGGGGAAAAAGGAGAAACGACAACAGTCCTGGCTGGGTTCAATGCGGTTGGGACTTACACCCCCACAATGGTCATTTTTAAGGGAAAGAGGCTCAGGGCAGAGTGGCTGGAGGAACGACCAGAAAAAGCAATTATCCGCGTGTCAGATAATGGCTGGATAAACTCCCAGCTGTTTCTGGAGTGGGGCCAGCGGTTTGTCCAGCAGCTGCCTAAGGAGGATCCAAGACCCCATGTCCTGCTCTTAGATGGCCACTACAGCCATGTCTTCAATCTGGAATTCTTGGAGCTCATGAAGAAAAATAATATCCATGTAGTGAGCTATCCTCCCCACACCACCCACGCCCTCCAGCCAGCAGACAGATCGCTGTTTCGAAGCCTGAAACACCACTGGCAGGAACTGGGACGCAAGTGGACAAGAAAGACAGGCGGGAAGAAGCTTCCAAAACAGCTCTTCTTTTCTGTGTTCAGCCCCGCATGGAAGAAGGCCGCCACTGTTGAGAATGCCCAAGCAGGTTTGACTCTTTTATTAATAATTAGTTGTCTTGAATTATTTGTATAAAAAGATTAGCAGTAAGTGGATCATTGTTTTTACTGTCTTATTAACATTGCATCATTACATTATACATATTACTCTTCTACAGGTTTCCGAGCCTCAGGGATGTTTCCTGTCTCCATGAAAGTCATTCCAACTGACCTTTTCTTGCCAAGCCAAACCACTGAAAGGGTGATTGAGGAAACATCAGAAACCCTTCTGTTGTCAGAGGAGGACATTTATTTTGGTGTGGAAGAAGTGGTGGTAACCAGCCAGGCTGATGAGGATGACCTCCACCCTCACAAAGGGGCCAGCTGCGCATACCTCCACCCTCACAAAGGGGCCAGCCCCCCTTGTCTCCACCCTCACAACTAGGCCAGCCCCCCATGCCTCCACCCTCACAACTAGGCCAGCCCCCCATGCCTCCACCCTCACAACTAGGCCAGCCCCCCTTGTCTCCACCCTCCAACTGCCCCCCATGCCTCCACCCTCACAACTAGGCCAGCCCCCCTCCACCCTCACAACTGGGCCACCCTCTCTACCCAGCACTTCAACAGCTGAGTGGGCTTCCATTGTAAGGTTCTCAGACCTTATTGAAGTACCTACAAGAGAGAGGGGAAAGAAGAGGATGATGGCGAGGCCACCCAGCTACCACCTAACAAGCCAGGAACACTTCAACTTTGTCCAGGCCAAAGCAGACAAAAAGAAACCAAAAACAACCAAAGTGCGTAAGCCTGCTGGTGTCCGCCCCAAAAAAGCTGCCGTTCCTGCCCTGCAAACAGTTCAGGGAAGTGACCCCTGTACTGGTTGCAAGGGGGTCTATGGGGATGCAAGTGACCCAAAGGGCAATGAGGAATGGGTGGCTTGCTGCCACTGCCAACGGTGGTATCATGAGTCCTGCGGAGAGCTCAACGGACTTATGGATGACGATGACTTCATCTGTCTTGGATGTGTTCACTGAAGTTGTTAAAAGGTGGTAAAAGGATGTAGGCTTAATGAAAGTTCCATTCATTGAATGTAGAGTGAAGTTTACAATGTTACAATTTTTGCATTAGTTCCAGAAATGCATTTTTAAAAAATCCTTCCAAGTATGAATTAATTGAAGGTCTCCGTTGTTGTATTTTGCGCTTCATAATGCGCCACACATTTTCACTGAAGTTGTTAAAAGGTGGTAAAAGGATGTAGGCTTAATGAAAGTTCCATTCATTGAATGTAGAGTGAAGTTTACAATGTTACAATTTTTGCATTAGTTCCAGAAATGCATTTTAAAAATTCCTTCCAAGTATAATTATTGAAGGTCTCCGTTGTTGTATTTTGCGCTTCATAATGCGCCAACACATTATGCATGTATGTATTCTGGTTTTATTTACTTTTTACACAACGTCCCAACTTCATTGGAATTGGGGTTGTATTTCTCATGTTCATTTTAACCATAAAATAGTGTCCCACTTTCCCTAACAAAGTGTCCCACTCAACCTGATTGCTTCAGGTTTGCTGAAGAGGGTGTCAGATGGTGTTTAAGATGAACAGTTGTTAAATACATACATTTGGAAAATTTCACCATAGTGGCCTTCATTACATCTATTTAAACAAAACACATACAATATTAATACATTCTAACTGATTAAGGTTTGTTTAAAATGCAATTTACCAAAAAGTGTCCCACTTTACCTGACTTCACCCTATATATATATATATATACATATATATTGTTGTATGTATGTATGTATGTATATATGTATGTATATGTATGTATGTATGTTAATATATATATATAATGTATGTAACATACATACATATATATATATATATACATCTGTTCCTGATCTGCAGTGGTCAGTATCTATCAGAAGTGGTCCAAGGAAGGAACAGTGGTGAACCAGCGACAGGATCATGGGCGGCCAAGGCATGATTAATCGATTTGACAGCACTAGTTTCATTATAAATAAACAGTATTTTTATTTGTTCCTCGAGTACAATGTACACATTTTGCTGAATTATAACTTGTTTAAAAAGTGACCTGCTGCACAACTGAATTTATTAAGTATTAATGAGTATTAATGTATCTGGAGAGTGATTCTTAGTAAAGCAATGCATCAAAATAAAATAAAATAAAATAGAATACAGTGTATGTTGTCAAAATATATTTTTTCTTTCATTATATTAATGGTTTTATTGCATCCACCTGTTACAGCTATAGCAAAAATAGTCTGTTTTGAAATAGAAACCAACATACAAAACCTCTGGTAGTGAAAACAAGAATTTTTTTGTTATTGTAATTTTGACTAAAAACCTTACTGAGCTACAGTCCTTGTGACAACTAGCCCCAGTCTCCTATCTTCCCTTTTCTCTATAGCAACTAACCAAGATACTCTGCTCCATTTTTCATTACCTTTTGTTCCTCCTTTATGTAATGTATTAAAATGACAAAGTACACATGTATCTCAAATGAACATTGTCCATTATTTCTAATGATGATTTATAAGCTTTGTTGAGTACTTGGGTCAGAAGGACATTTATGGTTATTTGATGGTGGTATAGTTTATCTAATGCTGTATAGTTTAATGGAAGATTATGGATGAGTGATTCTCTCTCTCTTTGTGTTCCCCTCCTCCTTCACTTTGAGTGATGCTGTTACCCGGGCAACAGAGTTGGAAACAGCAGCATCAGTACCAGAGATCAGCTGATTGCCATGCTGTTCACACAAGCATGTGATGAGAGTGTTTGAAAACCTGGACACTGTATCCTTCAGAAGATGACAAATACTCTTTTGTTGATGCTCTGAAGGGTCTATGGTGTTGCATTTCTTTTTTAATGCAATACATTGTCTATAGACCTTATGCGCCAGAGAAACAAGCGTGCAGCCATATTTAGAATTTTATGTTTGAACTTCCATTTTTGCTGTAGCTCTGTATATTTCTATGGCAGCACTGTTGAATAGTAATAGAGTACAACAGTGCCTGACCACTTTTTCAGTGGCGTTGGTTCCGGAGAATTTTTTCTATTAATTTTTCCCACAGGGATTTTAAAAGTATTTTCTTTAAGGCCAAACCAACCAGTGAATCACAACATTACAAATGTTGATTCACTGTCAGAAAAAAAGGTACGGCGCTTGTCACTGGGGCAGTACCCTACAGGTGCTGGTCATATAATTAGAAATCACCAAAAAGTTGATTTATTTCACTAATTCCATTCAAAAAGTGAAACTTGTATATTATATTCATTCATTACACACAGACTGATATATTTCAAATGTTTATTTCTTTTAATTTTGATGATTATAACTGACAACTAAGGAAAATCCCAAATTCAGTATCTCAGAAAATTAGAATATTGTGAAAAGGTTCAATATTGAAGACACCTGGTGCCACACTCTAATCAGCTAATTAACTCAAAACACCTGCAAAGGCCTTTAAATGGTCTCTCAGTCTGTTCTGTAGGCTACACAATCATGGGGAACTGCTGACTTGACAGTTGTCCAAAAGACGACCATTGACACCTTGCAAGACACAAAAGGTCATTGCAAAAGGCTGGCTGTTCACAGAGCTCTGTGTCCAAGCACATTAATAGAGGTGAAGGGAAAAAAAGATGTGGTAGAAAAAGTGTACAAGCAATAGGGATAACTGCACCCTGGAGAGGATTGTGAAACAAAACCCATTCAAAAATGTGGGGGAGATTCACAAAGAGTGGACTACAGCTGGAGTCAGTGCCTCAAGAACCACTACGCAGAGATATGCAAGACATGGGTTTCAGCTGTCGCATTCCTTGTGTCAAGCCACTCTTGAACAACAGACAGCGTCAGAAGCGTCTCGCCTGGGCTAAAGACAAAAGGACTGGACTGCTGCTGAGTGGTCCAAAGTTATGTTCTCTGATGAAAGTAAATTTTGCATTCAGTAAATTTTGAAATCAGGGTCCCAGAGTCTGGAGGAAGAGAGGAGAGGCACACAATGCACGTTGCTTGAGGTCTAGTGTAAAGTTTCCACAGTCAGTGATGGTTTGGGGTGCCATGTCATCTGCTGGTGTTGGTCCACTGTGTTTTCTGAGGTCCAAGGTCAACGCAGCCGTATACCAGGAAGTTTTAGAGCACTTCATGCTTCCTGCTGCTGACCAACTTTATGGAGATTCATTTTCCAACAGGACTTGGCACCTGCACACAGTGCCAAAGCTACCAGTACCTGGTTTAAAGACCATGGTATCCCTGTTCTAAATTGGCCAGCAAACTCGCCTGACCTTAACCCCATATGTCTCCGATATGCCAGACCCAACAATGCAGAAGAGCTGAAGGCCACTATCAGAGCAACCTGGGCTCTCATAACACCTGAGCAGTGCCACAGACTGATCGACTCCATGCCACGCCGCATTATTGCAGTAATTCAGGCAAAAGGAGCCCCAACTAAGTATTGAATGCTGCACATGCTCATACTTTTCATGTTCATACTTTTCAGTTGGCCAAGATTCCTAAAAATCCTTTCTTTGTATTGGTCTTAAGTAATATTCTAATTTTCTGAAATACTGAATTTGGGATTTTCCTTAGTTGACAGTTATAATCATCAAAATTAAAAGAAATAAACATTTGAAATATATCAGTCTGTGTGTAATGAATGAATATAATATACAAGTTTCACTTTTTGAAAGGAATTAGTGAAATAAATCAACTTTTTGATGATATTCTAATTATATGACCAGCACCTGTAAGGTACAAAAGTGAAAAGGTACTAATACGTACTTGTAAAGTACTAATATGTACCATTTAGGGGTAAGTGAGGTACAGAGATGTACTTTTTCACTTTTGTACCTTAGGGTACTGTCCCAGTGACAGTGCTGTACCTTTTTCCTGAGAGTGTAATTTGAAGTATTTGAAAAAAGTATTTGAAAATATGACAAAGACTGTGTACTTAACGGTTTTAGTGAGGGAAAAAACTACAATCCCATGAAGCACTGCAAACAGCATCATTGAATTAAAAACGATGGAGAAATATAAAACTAAGCAAAAATGTTGATTTTACATATATAAGTTTATAGCAAAATCATTGGACTGGACTATATATTGAAATGTTTAAGTATTTAAAGAGTGTAGGGAGTCCGCAGTACTTCATAGGAGTGGGCAGAGCTAAACAGCTATTTTGGCATGTTTTTCTCATTTCAACTCTGATTGGTGGATTTTTATGTACAGTATTATGGGTAATGTAGTTTTACACCATGAACATCCTCAGAATTGTGAGTTATAAAGACAGAATTGTGGTATATAAACTCGCAATTGCCAGAAATAAAGTCACAATTTTTCATGTTAGAATTGCGCAATTCAGACTTTTTTTTTCTCTCAATTGCGACTTTATATCACGTAATTCTGACTTTTAACAATGCAACTGCGTGTTTATCATGCAATTCTGAGAAAAAAGTCAAATTTTGAGATTTAAACACAAAGTGAGAAAAAAAAGTCATAATTGTGAGATAAAAAGTCGCATTTACCTTTTTTTTATTCAGTGGCGGAAACAAGCTTCCATAGAAATGAGCCTCATTATCATTGCCCCAATTGCAGCAAAACTGTTCTCAGGAGATATGTAATGGAAGCACACTTACTTGTTTTTCAGTGTTTAATATAGTGTACCAGCTCAGGACACAGATCAAATTTGAGTATGCAGTCCATCAATCTTCATGGAATTAAATGAATTCAGTGTGGAGCAGCTCTCTGTGCTTATGTGTCAGCCTGTCAAAACCATCACGAAAACAGAAACAAACAAGATATTTACATGTAGCCATAAAAAGTGAGTGGTGTTTGCTGTGCAAAGCCAATGTTAGACTGCTAGGTGGTTGTAAGATTGTTGCTAGGGTGTTCTGGCTGGTTGCTAGGTGGTTAGGGTATTTTGGATAGTTGTTAGATTGTTGCTAGGTGTTTTGGCCAGTTGCTTAAAATTTTAAATTGAATCAACTTAGAATTTTGAGTCATCACAACAAAAAACACAACATTTTAAGTTGTTATAACTAATTACAACAATCATTTTTTACAGTGTAGGTGGTTGTTTACTGGCCCAGACCCACCCTCAAGTCTCTCAAATGTTGTGGTCTTTATATATGACTCAGGTTCCTCCCTTAATAGAAGTCTATGGGATTTTTTCACTTATTTTATTTTCTGTCAGGTGATTGCAAATCTGATGTGCAAGTAAGTATGTGCAAAAGTAATGTGAATATAGTAAGAGTTCCGGCCTTCCTTTTTGTAATATGCACTTATTAATGCAACCACTAGAGGTCACTGTTTCCTAACAGCTGGTAGCTGAACCGGCAGAGGAACTTGTTGTGTGATTTACAGTCATTTGCATGAAGAGGTTCAGTGCATGAAACTCAAATGAGAAATGTGTGCCATTATCTCAGAGGTGACCCTCGTCGCTATACCGCTGTGATGAGCTAAACTGTAACAATTTTTTTTTTTTATTTATGGTCTCTACATTATCATTCCAAACAGGTGTGTTAAGTGGTGCAGATGGTGATGTAATTTGGTGCAGCGAAAAGAGCTGAACTGTTGATCACAAACGAACAGTTTGCATTCAGGTGGCGTATTCGCTCAGCAGGGGCCCTTGGCTCTCAGGTGGGGGGTTTGGACCTGAAAACACCGGTGTACCCATTTACAGCAGCAGAAAGCTTGAGTGATGTCAAACAGCCTGTCTCACTGCGAATTAAGGTAATTGGATAGATTAGAACATTTCATACATAATTGATCATTTCACGTTCAGTGTTTGCTTATGCAGTATATTGACATTTGTGCAACAGAGCGGGAATATGTCACATCTAAGACAGTATTTAAATAAAAGAAATGTTGAAATCAAGCAAACACTTTAGGTTTTGCTGTACTTTAGGGGATATGTTTGAATATGAATAATTATCATGTATCAAAATTGTATTTATTTATTTAAAGTCTATTTTCAAAAAAAAACTACTTTAATAAAGAAAAAATAAGTCTTTTTTATTAATATAATTAAATAATATAGTTGTTTGTTTCCGCATTATGACTCTAATTCCATTTTGTTTCCTCGATTTATAAATCATGTGCATGATTTATAAATCGAGGGAACGAAATAGTAAATCATATCGCCGCCGAGAGCCTCATGGGCAGCGCGCCTACATGTAGCGCCAATGTGCTTCGGGTGACCCGAGTTTGAGTCCCGGCTCGTGGTCCTTTCCCGATCCCATCCCTCTCTCTCCCACTTTGCTTCCTGTCTAGTAACTGTCCTATCACACGTTGGTTGTTAAGTCTGACGTCACGCGGCAGCACTTCCGGGTCCAAACGCTCTATCTCATACCACAAGAAAACAAAATGGTGCTAATATACACACACGATGTGGTGTAATACTTCCAAAAAAGTATAATCATAACCTTTATCTCCATACCAAAATCCCAGATGGCCAGACAGTGATTAATCTTTTATAAATCGTTAAAATATTAATGTCTGTGACGTTGTGAGCACGGAGACTGTTTTGTAGACTGTAAGCATTTAAAATTTTTAACTTTAAAATGTTAAATGTTTATTATGAATAAATAGCGCTCATAACGTCTGTGGAGATGGCATTCTCAAGTGAAACGAGTAGAGGCTTGGATCCATCAACGGCGTTCTTTACGTCATGACTTAACAAGCGGATAAAGGCAAAAACGCCAAAAAAAAAAAAAAAGAAATAGTAAATTGTGCACACGTTTTAGTAAATCGATGGAACGAATTAGTAAATCGTGCGCACAATTTAGCTTACTATTTTTTTTCCTGCATGTCATGTCCAGGGCTCTGTAGTTCACAACAAGTTTCAATACAAAAGTCTTTGCGACTGAGTGACTCGCTCATAAAGACAACCTTTGCTGCCATCTAATGTTGCTGTTCACAGTCAGGGATTATTCTTTCCAGCGGAAGGAAAGCTTTTACCCTCAGTTTCACAGACCAGGCTTAAGCTAGTCCTAGACTAAAATGCATGTTTGAGTTTTTAAATGAAAGCAACTGCACTGACTATCTTAAAATATGTCAGAACCATTGTTTTGTCTTAAGATGCACACCAGTAATGTTTTTTTTCTAGGGTATGTTTATAAAAGCTACTTAAAGGCCCCTGAAGTGTCTTGGAACACACAGCAGTATTTTTTTCTTTTTAAAAATAGCCAATAGCGTTTAGTTTATACCACAGCTTGGCCAGAGCGGCAGAGCCGTTAAACTCGGTTAAACCTCCGTTTCCTTCTAATCTCTAACCATTTCTCCCCCTAATGCCTTCTATATCGCTTTAAAATGCATTATGTGCAGAATTCAAATGGGTCTGATACATTTTGTGGTCTGTGTCGACTCGCGGCCCGTGAATATGATCCGCTCTGTGCTCTCTTGTCTCTGGACCAGAGCAGCTTGCGCTGAACGTGAAAACGGACTTCATTCACATCAATGGAAAACATATTGAATCGTTCCCTATGTGCCATTCACTATGCAGAAACTAGTAAATGTGTGAACAAATGACTGATTTCAGCCGCAGCTTCAGTGTCTGTTGATAGTAGGAGGGGCGGGACTTCAGATTCTAGAGAGCATTTGATTGGACAGTATCTATGGGACGCTGAAGTGCGATATGATGTCATGAAAATCTGTGATCCATTTTAGCGTAAGTGAGAGACTGTAAGTTTTGAATGCTTATATCTCCTAAATGCGAATTGTGTCAACACACCAGCCTATTCATGACCTTAAGGCTAACATATTCATACTAAAAGCTAAAAAACTTAAATTTTAATTTCAGGGGGACTTTAAAATTGAAATAAGGCCTAATTTTGGTTTAGCCTAAGCCCTGTCAGTGAAACCGGGCCTTAGTGATTTTACTTCATGAAAGTTGCATTGATAGGTATTTTTGCTTTAATATTTGTATTGTGTTTGTTGACGGAACAAAGAACAATGTAGCACCCGGACAGTTTAGTGAGCGCACAGGCTTACAACTGGGGACAAATAAAAACTTACTTGACAACAACAGTTCCCATATCGATATTTTAATTAATAGAACATATCCTTAAATAATGTAGAATTACCGACACACGTTAAGCTTTATTTATTTATTTATTTACACTTTACACACGAGAAGTAACGAACGTGGTAACGAACAATACCTGGCTTCTTGTAAAGGCGAATGAATATATCTGAGGCTAAATAACTAAATATTGAGAATGCAGTGGCGCGTATTATATTTTCTAACTCCAAAAGATCGGCTACTGATCAGTACCAGCTGATAATCACATATTTTGATGATGCAAAACAAAAGACCCGTGCGTGCTCACGCCGTGAGGTGAATATGAAAGGCTGTGAAGCGACGGCGTCTCACGAAGTCTCCACCGGGCTTGAGTAAAATAATAATGCGGTTACAAGGTGTGCATAATTTAAACCACCTTATTAAATATCTGCACTATCCGTAGCTGCTGTTCACATTGCATACATCTGAACTGTTCCTCTTTATTAAAGCTCCAGTGAAGGGTTGCCAGATATCACAAAAAAGCAAAACCCTTAAAGCCCCCTTAAAGGATTAGTTCACTTTCAAATGAAAATTAGCCCAAGCTTTACTCACCCTCATAAAACTAATTGCATAATGCATAATAATTATACACAGCACACACACACACCCAACCTTTTTATTTTTACTGTGATTAATATCGATTAATCGTTTA
>JAOTNS010002179.1:0-23324 GCA_028476615.1 Culter alburnus
ACACAAAGGTGACACACCACACGTTCCTGCTTTCCCTCAGGTGTTACTTGTGTACTGCGACAGTAGTCCGACTCCAGGCAAATTTAGAAATTGTGTTTATTTTAAGTATAACATCCCAATTTTAGCCATTCTCACTGTTTTTCTCATGGTGCATCACAGAAATGTAGAGTTAGGTGACTCCAGGTTTGATGCTAAGGATCCACATTCCCTACAACTGCTCTTTAGATCAGATCATACAGTACAGATACAGGATCTCCCTCCTGAAGATGTAAACCTAATTACTTGAGTGTTTTGAACAATATTTGGTTTAAAAGTATTGTATATTTTTATTCAATTTGAATAAAAAATGATAGACACAAAAGTTACCTTTCTATAATATGAGCATTTGAGTTCTTTCAGCTTCTGTGGCTTAACTTTATTTATATCTAGGATATCATTGTGTTTCTCATTTATATCTCACTTTAGATTACAAAGTAAATGTCAGCTGTTGGTACAACAGAAGACATCATTAAATAAATAAAGGTCTTACATGCTAAAATCACAACCATGTCACAAAAGTAAACTCATATTGGAATAGAGTCTGTCTGCAGACCACAGTCCTAGGTCCAAATTTCTGTGAATTTCTAGTGAATTGGATGACCAAGAAACGCTGTTCACGGTCACCCTCAGCACTACAGTTACCAAGATCCTCCCTGCTCACCATCTGCACACACTCCATCATTACCCGCACCTGCCAGAATTCATCCTCGTTATCACACCCTCTATATATGCAGTCACCTTCCACCTCACAAGGGTCTGGTCTTGTTGATGTGTACTTCACAATTTACCTGACATCTTACCTGTTACCTACCTGTGATCATCAAGCCGTCTTCAGTCTTCCACCATCATTCTTCCGTCATCAGTCACCTGTCTGGTTCCTCTGAATATCCGCTCCCATCTCAGCTTCCTGCAAGTATCCAAAATGAACTGTTTACCTGTTCTCCACACCTGCCACTTCAGTAAACCTGCTAAATGAACACTACCTGTTATTATCACTATCTTACACTGTTGTCTCCTTCTGTGTTTTGACAGAAGACCAGACCAACAAGAATGGGAAGCATGGAGATCTCTTCCATTAATGTCGCCCCTTTGAATGGCAGAGAATTGAAGGAAGGAGCACCTGTAGCGACTTTACCCTGCTGGAGAATTTTGGTGTGGGCTGGACGCCACGCTGGACGCTGGAGAAATCTGGTCATGCAACCAGCCCCTGACCATCATTCAGAGTCTGCTGCTGCTCTGTTAAGTCTTCGTCGTCAGTTAGGAACCTGGGTGTGCTCTCTGATACCAATCTCTCATTTGAAGGCCATGTTACTAGCATCTGTAAAACTGCATTCTTCCATCTTAAAAATATCTAAACTACGACATATGCTCTCAATGAAGAATGCAGAACAGTTAGTTAATGCGTTCATGACCTCAAGGTTAGATTACTGTAACGCTCTACTGGGTGGTTGTTCCTCCCGCTTGATAAATAAACTACAGCTCGTACAAAATGCAGCAGCTAGAGTTCTTACTAGAACTAGGAAGTATGACCATATTAGCCAGTTCTGTCGTCACTGCATTGGCTTCCTGTTAAACATCGTATAGATTTTAAAATCTGCTAATTACTTACAAAGCACTAAATGGTTTAGCTCCCCAGTACCTGAGCGAGCTCTTAAATCATTATAATCCTTCATGTCTATTGTGATCTCAGAATTCAGGCCAGCTGATAATACCCAGAATATCAAAATCAACTGCAGGCGGTAGATCCTTCTCCTATTTGGCACCTAAACTCTGGAACAATCTTCCTAGCATTGTTCGGGATGCAGACACACTCTGTCAGTTTAAATCTAGACTAAAAACGCATCTCTTTAACCTGGCATACACATAACACATTATCAATTTATATTTTCAAATCCGTTAAGGATTATTAGGCTGCATAAATTAGGTTAGCCGGAACCGGGAACTTCCTATAACACCAGATGTACTCGTTACATCAGAAAAGAATGGCATCTACGCTAATATTAGTCTTTCTGTTTATCCCGAGGTTTACCGTAGTCAGCCGGATCCGGGCCGTATCCAGAGACCAAGGACCGGTGCCATGACACGACCACAACGCAGCCCTGAAGTATCAGCAGAGATCGAGTCAACTAGATCATCCCCTGTGAAGGCCTCATCGACACGACAGCCAGTGGCACAGCTCCTCAACAGACCGTCCATACCTGCGTGATGAATACGATCCTCAAAAAGATGAAAGTGGATTAAATATTTTGACTGTTGCAATCCCAATCTGATTTATGACCTGTAACACTGCCTGAATCATAATCATGCACTGTTCACTTTTGTCTAGAGGAGAACTGGCCCCCCCGACTGAGCCTGGTTTCTCCCAAGGTTTTTTTCTCCATTTTGTCACCTGTTGGAGTTTGGGTTCATTGCCGCAGTTACCTTATTTGGGGACACTTGACATTCAACAACGTTTTTGATCTGCCTGCTTGACACCATTGAATGCAAACTGAACTGAGCTGGACGATGACATCACTGTTTTCTCCAGAGCTGATGTATATGTGACTGTATGAATGAGGTAAGTGGTGATGATTGACACTCATAATCACCAATCAGCGACGAGTGCTTACTATTTCAGAGCTAGTTGGTTGTAGCCTGTGATGCGTTACGTCCAGATCCTCCCCTTTTCTGTTTGTTGATGGTGGTTTCAGGTATTGTTGTTAGCTCATAGCAGTTCATACCCTTTTAATTACTGTTCGTGTGGCACTAAATTGGTTTTGTGTTTAACGCCTTTCCTTGTGGTTGTTTTTCTTTTTGTTTATTATTTGAATCAGTTGCCAGTCACTGTATCTTTAACAGTGAGGATAGGATAGTATCTTCTTTTTGTTGTAAAATTTGTTTTTGTAATTTGATATAATTTTGAGTTTGAGATTTTTGTGTGAATTTCTTTTTATGTAATTTGTCTTGTGTGTTTTTGTTTATTGTTGAAGTGTTGGAGAGAGCTGCCACATAGATGAACTAAATTAATAATTATTGATTTTACAAAGGAATGAATCAATACTGAATTTACTTAAGCTGGACAATGACACCATTTTCTTCTAGAGCTGCTGTTTTCTTTTCAAAGTATTTAAATTATTTTAAGTTATCACTGTAAAGCTGCTTTGACACAATCTGCATTGTAAAAGCGCTACATAAATAAAGGTGACTTGACTTGACAACCCAGGTGAAAAAAAAGTACACTTCTATAATTTACTTAAAGTGCTATATTTTCACGCACTAATTTTGTACTCAATGTACTAAAAGCTCTTCTTTAGTACTTCTTAAGATCATCTTAACATTGTACTCAACTGTGCTATTTTGAGACAGCATGAAATATGAACTAAAATGTGCTTTTAATATACTATCTCTGTATTTAAAAAATATATTTAGCTACCACTTGTAGTACACTATGGTTCAAATGTATATAGTGGTATCTAAATATATTTTTAATACAGAGATAGTATATTAAAAGCACATTTAAGTTCATATTTCATGCTGTCTCAAAATAGCACAGTTAAGTACACTTAGATGTTCTTAAGATTATCTTGAGAAGTACTAAAGAAGAATTTTTAGTACATTAAGTACAAAATTAGTGCGTGACAATAGAGCACTTTAAGTATATTAGAAATGTACTTTTTTCACCTGGGAATGTATAGGCTATAGTCAGCATAATTTGCTGACTTCATTCACTCATTGATACAGTGCACTCAACTCTCATGCACTATAGAGAGATTCATGAGTTACAAATAATTAGATGGAGTAAAAGAGTGTGTATTTGGCGTGCTGTCTGGAGGAGGCTCCGAGCTCAGAATGTGGCCTGAACCCAGAGTATGTCCGTATCCCTGGCTGGGACAGGAACTTACAGAGAGTGAGGAGTCGAGGCGGCGGAGGGATGCAGAAAAGACTGTGAGGTGATTAGTTATCTATATAGGCATCTAATTATACTGATTAAATCATTTGAACGTGCTCCTCCCAAGCTTTGTTAATAAAACATCATTTAGTGAATGAGTGAGAGATTTTGAACATAAATCATTCTTGACAAAAGCTTCTAAACTCATGTAACTGTCATGTATGTATTTAAACCCTCATGTTTGTCTTGTTTAGTTGTGTATTGTCAACTTTTGTTGATTACATTACATTGCAAAAGGTTGGCTATTAAATTTGTGTCAGGGTAATGTTAGTATTTGGTGCTTTCATTTAATGCTTTAAGTGTGTTGTAACAGAATCAGAGTTCTGCTGCCATCTGCTGAGTTTCTGTTTGTAATGTATGTATCTCATGCCTTCATTGATTATGTTGTACTGTCGTGCTGACTGTTATGACTGTGAAAGTCGAGAATTACTGCAGTGATAAAGAGGATTGTCCCAGAAATACTTGGGAGAATCTGTGAGAACAAAACATGGCTTTTAAAAGAACCTTAAAAGCTCCAGATAATAACTTTGATTCTTATCAAGTAAAATGTTGCATATAAACACATGAAATATGACAGAAAATAATCAGATTTCATTAAAGATCTAACCAGGAAGAGTCACATTAGGGTCAGTGGTGATGCTTTGCTCGAAGGACATGCGCTTCTGTATGTGTGGATTCTGGTCGAGGATCTGGACGGTTATTTGTCTCCATGGACAAGGCCACTGCAGCTGATCATCATATGCACCAGATGCCAAACGAACATACATTGAAAGTTTTTAAAATGGGGAATTTAGGTGAAATAAGTGAACGCAGCCTCTTATTTGAGCATGAAGCTGCTTGCTTTATATTTGAATGTAATTGTTTTGGCTACATATTTTAAAAGGATATTGCACACCTGTTCCTGTCAGAATAACTTTATTTCTCTTCCTCCTTTTTCTTATTAACATCTTCCTGCTGTGGTGATGAAATACTGTTCTTGGAAATACTGACCAACAGTTCTGTAATAAATGTTTCTTTAAAATGATAATAATAAACTTTATTTTATATAGCACCTTTAAAAGTTGCAGCTCAAAGCACTTCACAGAAACATATAGATAAAATACAACAAAAAAGAAAGAAAAGAAAATATACATTAGAGCAAATGTAAGAGAGAAAGATGCATTACAAAAAAATTATTAATTCACTTGTATGCTAGTCTAAAAAAAAAAAAAAAAAAAGTTTTAAGTGAAGATTTAAAAACACTGAAAGGGTCAGCAGGTCTGATCTCATTGGGAAGAGCATTCCAGAGTTTGGGAGCAAAAGAAGAAAAAGCCCGGTCACCCATAGAACGAAAACATGTTGAAGGAACAATTAAAAAGCCAGAATCAGAAGAACGAAGATTGCATCAACCATATTATCGCCAGGTTTTGAAATGTGTGCAAATGACAGTGAAGCTCAAAACTTCTCAAAATCCCTTACAACCCCATGAAAACAATTACCGTCTGAACAAAATACTAAATACTCACTGCACTTATAGAGTTTGTTGAGCTCAGTCACATCAGATTCACTCATTTCCATCAGTTGTCCGATCACTTCCTGAAACTCAGATCGTTTGGTGGTGATCGTGGATCCACTACCGTTGCTGAAGGCGTTTTTATCAAAATGCATGACAGAGTAATAATCATACGGGGTGACGGACACGTTCTCACTGGATTTATTGAAATAACCCTCAAACCCTGAAAAGAAACACTCTTGCAGTTATTAATGTGATTGTTCATATTTCCTGTAAGCGCTCTTTAGTGACATTGACACTCAGTTTGTACAGCAGATTAATACAATATAAATGAATAATGAAATGATGTTTCAACCTTTGATGATGTTTTGATAGTTGATTGTCACATAATCATCTCTGTCATATCTCGTGTGCTCATGGGAGAATCCCAGTGCATGGAGAAACTGGTGCTCAACAATGCCTTTTCTTCCACAGTCTTCTCCGATGGAAAGAGTCTGTGCTCCAGGAGATGACCTGTGAGATCAGTCAGAGATACCAGCTCATTCACACAACACACGCTCACATAAAGAGAGCAGTCAGACTATACTGACTTCATCATATGACTACAGAAAAAGAAAAAAAGTGAAACACAAAAACACGCCACAGTCTGTTTAACTGTATTGGTCTGGTATTCTGTTACAGTTTGTGGTTGTATACGAAACGCATGAAGAGGAAGATATAAGAATAACAGGCAAGGAAATCCACAAACAGGTTCACAGGACACACAACCACACATATCACAAACGATACCAGACAACACAGAACTGAAAACACAGGGCTTATATACACAGACAAACGATGTGGGTGATTGAAACCAGCTGGATGTGATGATTATGGTGATCCGTAACAATGGTGACAAACTAGTGGTGGGAAATGGTGCAACACAAGTCCAAAACAGAGTGCACATGTAACAGTAACATATTTCACACAACGCAATGTTTATTAGAAACCTCATGATCGACTATTTTATTTATGATCTTGTCAATGACAGCAGCCCAAATATTGAGATTTTTGCATTCCATAAAGCAAAAACTATATGGGTAACAAGTTTCTTTCAAACATGACAATGACAGGGACCCTAAATGTATTCTAATTGTACAATATCAAAATCCTCTCAAATTTGAGTTTCCTTTTGTTTAGACAGAAAGCAGCTGTAATAATCTGAGCAGGACTTTATTTCTGCTCATTTAAAATGGCTTTCTCGGGGGGCGTGGCTTGGTCGTAATGGAGTGAGGCTGTGTTTGACGCGAGCTCCCGTTGAACCTTTATTTTAACCAAAACGTAAGGTGTATTCCTTTCCGTAAAACAGTGAACTATTACTGAACTACATCGGATAGTGGAACAAGTCCACGGCGGGGCCCTGATGGACACGAGGCTGAAGAAATTTAAGTATACTGAAACCTCCAAAACAAGGCCCAATACCTCCTCGGACCAGAGTGCTGCCAAGAGCCCAGGTAAAGCGACCCCGCCCTCACCTGCGCCGCGTGAGATGGATGTAGAAGTATTGAAATCAGAAATCCTTCTCTCTCTGAAAGCAGACATCTCAGCGGTGAAAGTCAGAGCTGAAAAATGCTCTCGCTGACGACTTCGAAATGCTCAAGAATGAGCTGAAGGAGGTGAAAACGGAGATAATTAATAACACCGCGGCGCTGAAGTCTGAGATCGACCAGGTGAAAGTTAGCATCAAGGAGGTAGAGGAGGGGCTATCAGCTTGGTCAGATGAAGTGGCTGCTTTACAAAATTCTGTGAGTGAGATGAAGGCAGAAATGGCAGAACTGAAATCGAAGTGTGAGGATATGGAAGGGCGGATGAGGAGATGTAACATAAGAATCATTGGTGTACCCGAAACTCCCGACTCCAGTACTACAACCTCTGTATCAAAGTTGCTATCTGAAGTGCTACAGTTGGATAAAGAGCCGTTAATCGACCGCTCGCACCGGAGCTTAGGGCCGAAGAAGCCGGGCGGAAAACCTCGCGCCATCGTTGCTAAGCTTCATTATTACCAAGATTGTGTCCAGGTACTACGATGCGCTCGCACCCGGGGTCCGCTCCGTTTCAACGGGGAACCAATTACCATCTTCCCGGACTACACGGCAACTGTGGCTAAAGCTCGGGCTGCATTCACAGAGGTGAGGAAACTGCTTCGCGACCGACAGGGAGTCCGGTACGGGATTTTGTTTCCAGCGCGTTTTCGGGTCACGTACAGAGGGGAGGACAGGGAGTTTACTGACCCGGACAAAGTTATGACTTATGTCAAAAAGAATATTCTCCCTTCCACGGAGGCCGAAGAATGTTCATGAGACTGATATTTTCAACTGAGTATAATACCTCTTACGTTCTACGGGTATGGTAAACATGTGTATATTACTGTGCCAGATGTCACGAGGTACAAATTCATAACACAATGTTTACTTTTCTCTGTATACTGTCCCAATGCTGACCACCTTGAACTATGTGCCCATAGACTGACATACTATCTTTTTTGGCTCAGCTTGGTTTAGCCCAAGCTGAAATGAAAGGCACGTTGCCTCTGTTCCTGATCATTTTTTAGGTTAATTATGTCAGTCATAGATGGCTTTCTGTAAAGAGTCATTACACCTGATTTAATGTTATTTAAGGAAGTTAACGCAGTTTAGTCTTGATACTCAGTGTGATAAATATATTTTATATATAAGTTTACCGAGCATGGTACTGAATTGTTTTACTCTACACTTTACCATCTATATTTTAATTTTGTTGGAGGCTCGACGGGAGCCGAGTGCTTGGCTTTAGCGTTCCCAACCACAGCACTTAATGTGTGGATTTTTTTCTGAGGGTTGTTGTGATCACCTTGTTCATTTGGGTGATGAGGAGGGGAGGGGAGGGGGGAGGGGGGAGGGTGGGACTACTGGACCGATCTACGAACTGGTGCTACTTTGCCAGACTTTTATTTTATTTTTGTGTACGTTTGATTTTTATGTTCTTGTGTCTTTGGGTTTCATATATGGTGCTCACCTCTGTATACACAATATGGCCAATATAAATAATACAAGAGGTTATGATGGTTGCCCTGTTAACTTCATAAGCTGGAATGTCAAATCACTTAATCATCCGGTGAAATTGAAAAAAGTATTCTCGCACTTAAAACAGCTCAGTGCAGATATTGCATTCTTACAAGAGACCCATATACGTGCTTGTGATAGTTCTCGCTTGGTTAGGGGATGGGCGGGCCAGGTGTATCAATCAAATTTTTGCTCAAAGGCTAGGGGTGTTGCTATTATGATAAGTAAAAAAGTACAGTTCACGGCATCTCATGTGCAATCTGACTCTGCAGGGCGATATGTCATTGTGGTAGGAAATTACTCGCTCCCAGTTATTTTAGCCTGTATTTATGCCCCGAACTGGGATGACTCTACATTCTTCACAATTTTTTTCTCATTTACCAGACCTGTCATCACATCATCTTATACTCGGTGGTGACATTAATTGTGTACTTTCTCCTCTTTTAGATAGGAGTATTTCTAAGAGGACATCCCTGACGAAGTCAGCTCACACTATCAGCTCTTCCTGAAGACCTATGGTGTAGCGGATGTGTGGCGGTTTCGTAACCCCACCTCTAGGGCGTACTCATACTTTTCCCCGGTGCATAAGACGTATTCACGTATTAATTACTTTTTCCTGGACAAAAGAATTCTGCATCACGAAGAGTGTGATTACGGGGCTATGGTCATCTCGGATCATGGTCCCTTAATCATGAAAATGTACATTCCTGATACACAATCTACATATCGTGCATGGCGGTTTAATCCTCTGCTTCTGTCAGAAGATGAATTTACTAAGTTCATATCATCTGAAATTAAAGTGTTTCTCGACATCAACCAAACCCAGGGATGTCGTCATCTACTGTTTGGGAGTCGCTAAAGGCATATTTAAGGGGTCAGCAGATGTAATTAAGAAACGCTTGTCATTACAGACAGAGTTTGATCTCCTGTCTACCAGACATGCTGAATACCTTATTTCCAAATCAAGACATGGTCATTATGAACATGGGGAAAAGTCGGCCGAGCACTTGCTCACCAGTTGCGCCAAAGACTGCTAATCAAACAATTCCTGAAATTAATGATGAATGTGGTCTAAAATGCACTGATAATGAGAAGACAAATTCCTGTTTCAGAAATTCTACCAATTATTATATACTTCAGATGGGCCCAACAATCCGTTCTCCTAGAAGACTTTTTTAGATTCCTAAAAATGCCTTGTAAGTGTAGAATTCTCAGCTGAACTAGAAAGGGATCTCTCAGTTAAGGAGATAGTGTCAGCAATCGGTGCCTTGCAAAGTGGCAAATCTCCAGGGCCAGATGGCTTCTCAACCTTTTTCAAAAAGTTTTCTGAGTAGCTATCTCCTCTGTTATTGTTAGTATATCAAGAATCTTTAGCCAACAACTCCTTGCCCCCAACACGCATCAAGCAGTAATCTCTCTATTAATTAAAAAGGATAATAATCCCCTCAATTGCAGTTCGTACCGCCCTATTTCGTTGCTGAATACAGACGCAAAGATTCTTGCCAAGATTTTGGCGCGTCGTCTTGAAAATATTATCCCCTCTATTATTTCGTCTGATCAGACAGGATTTATAAAAATCGTTATTCATTTTTCAATATCAGGCGTCTATTTAATATCCTATATTGTCCCACTCCACACGATCCTGGCAATATTGAAGTGATGTTATCCCTCAACGCTGAAAAAGCGTTCGATAGGGTGGAGTGGGACTATCTTTTCAAGACTTTAGAAGCGTTTCATTTTGGCCCTAAATTCATCTCCTGGATCAGACTCCTATACACGCTCCCAGTGGCTGCGATTCGCACCAATAATAACTTATCCACCTACTTTGAACTGAAGCGGGGCACGAGGCAGGGGTGTCCTCTTTCACCACTTTTGTTTGCCGTTGCACTTGAGCCACTCGCATTAGCCCTGAAGCAGTGCCCCACCATCAAGGGGATACACCGGGCGGGTTCAGAGCATAAAGTGTCACTTTATGCAGATGACATGTTATTATTCATATCGGATCCCCTCTCCAGTCTTCCTGAATTATCGAGTCTACTCACAAAGTTCGGAAAAATATCTGGCTATAAAGTCAACTTTCAGAAAAGTGAACTTATGCCTATTTCTTCTGTAGATAGATCATATCTTGGGTCAATCCCTTTTAAATTTAGTCCTAAAAAAAATAAATATTTAGGTATATGGGTCACACATGACCACAAGGATCTTTTTAAGGCTAATTATCATCCCCTCTTAAGCAGCCTTAAACAAGACCTTGAGCGTTGGGACCCTCTGCCTCTCTCCTTAGGAGGGAGGATCAATACGATTAAGATGAATATTCTCCCTAAGTTTTTATATTTGTTTCAATCTCTTCCTCTCTATCTAACAAAATCTTTTTTTTCCAGTTTAAACAGTCAGATTACATCCTTTATATGGCATAAAAGGCAGCCCAGGATTAATAAAAATATATTACAGAGGCCCCGTGCAATGGGTGGTATGGCACTTCCAAATTTTATGTATTATCATTGGGCTGCTAATATAAGAGCACTGCTGTATTGGTTGAGAAATGATTTCACGGATGTCAATAGTACTGATTGGATGGTGCTGGAGAGGACATCCATTGCATCTACCTCCCCAGCAGCTTTATTATGTTCCAAACTACCTTTTAACAGCCTATCTCAGCCTTCACCAATAATCCAGTTGTTATCCATTCAGTTAAAACATGGAATCAGTTTAGAAGGACCTTTAATCTCACTGATCTCTCACTTGATGCACCATTGATAAAGAATCATATGTTTGTCCCATCAATGATGGATGAAGCTTTTAGTGTTTGGGCAGGAAATGGGATAGGTACATTATCTGACCTCTACATTAGGAATAGATTTGCCAGCTTTATACAATTGCAACAGAAGTATGGTCTCCATAAATCGCATTTCTTCAGGTATCTGCAGCTTAGAGGTTTCGTTGCCTCTAATTCTGACTGTTTTCCTTTGAGGCCTTCTGAATCTCTGCTTGAAACAATTTTAAAATGTAAAGTTAACATAAAACAAGTAATAGGCAGAATTTATACATTGCTCAATACGTATAACTTGAATAGTCTCGATTGCCTAAGAATTAATTGGGAAACAGACCTAAATGAAACGATTTCAGAAGAAACCTGGCAAAAATTATACAGCGTATCTATTCTTCCTCTATATGCCTCAGACATGCTGGTTCAATTTAAAATAGTGCACCGTCTTCACTGGACCAAGGATAGATTGTCTAGAATTAAACGAGTATTGATCCTATGTGTGATCGGTGCAGACAGGCTCCTGCCACACTATTACACATGTTTGGTTGTGCCCTAAGCTGCATAATTTTTGGCAGTCCATCTTTGAGGCATTCTGAAATATGTGGAAGAACAATACAACCATCTCCTTTGATTTCATTGTTTGGTGTGGCTCCGGTAGATGCCACCTTTTCTGGGCGCCACCTAAATATGATGGCCTTCTGCTCTCTGTTGGCTAGGAGGCTTATTCTTTTCAAATGGAAAGATGCTCTCCCCCCAACATATGGCCAATGGATTAGGGAGGTTATGAGTTATGTTCACTTAGAAAAAATTAGATACACTGTAAGAGGGTCCACTAGAAAATTCTATACAATCTGGCAGCCTTTATCCTTTGTAGAAGGCACGGCAGCTATTAACATGTCTATGTAACCCAATTGTGTGTGCAATGCATATGTGTATGTAATTTTTTTTTTTTTTTATTATATTATTATTATTATATTATTTTTGATGATGTCATTTTATTTATTAGATATTGAATTATATATGTATGAATCTGCAGACTCATATCTGAGTATGTCTGGTTGCATGGTAATTTGTTGGGGTCCAGTACATGTGGGTGGGGGGCATAGGGGAGCTGTTTGGGTTGTTTGTATTTACAGGAACTAGACTTGACTATTTCATGTGAATATTGTTTATCTTTTGTTGTTATCTTTGAAAATAAAAGAGACTTGATCAAAAAAAAAATGGCTTTCTCCCCAGACATCAGTATGGCTGAAATAACATGATAACGTTTATTGTTGTAATTAAGACCCCATCAATGAAATTATTGACTATTTGACCTTTAAGGTTTAATATTGTGAAATTTAAGACATTTTAAGACTAAAAAAACTGCAAGAAAACAGACAATGCTTCAGCAAAGGTGTTTAACAAAGTTTAATAAACATTGAAAAATGTTTCACTGACTATATATAATTGAAAATATTTCACATTTAAAATATTTAAATTACTTCAACTATGCAACAGCTCAGTTTTTACCAACAATGTCAAATGTACCATTTCTCACTTAATCTAGTATACACTTTAACCCAGTATGCCATAGCGTAGAGCTTTATAGCTATACAGGTCAATTCAAGTACACAGAATGGATCAAGGTTAAAACATAAACTAATATACACATAACTTTCCCTCGTATGATAATGACGTGACTGGAAATAAGCAAATAGACTACAAAACCCGGACCTATCCTTTTAATAGCGCTGCTGGCTAACGTTAGCGTGGTGTCTAACTGAAAATAATATAATACAATCATGAATACATTAATTACATTCAAACACATAATTGATGGAAACTGTTTGCCTTAGAAGTCGATATCTCAACATGTAAAGTAGAATAAATATTTGTCTAAATAATACAAATAAAGACAAGAAATGTGTGCCAAAAAAGACAAAAGGGCATAGAATTAAATCCTAAAAGGCTTAGAAGATCGAATGATATGAAGTAATATTCTTCTGATAAACAAACGTTTTGTGTTTAAACTTTTAACTATGTGACCTGACTGTTTCTCCGAGCCATGAGATAGCTTCAAATGACGTGTATTTTACATTTCACTAATCGATTAATTTAACCTTAGTTAATTAGCTAATTGACCACTTCCCCCTTACAGCTGAAGAAACGTATTATGAAATACCTGTATTCTATTCTGTTTTGGATAGTTTAAAACACTTTTACATCATCACATAATATAATTAAAGATGTACTCACCGCAGTTTTTTTTTTTTTTTTGACGCATAATGCTGAACACATTTCTTACTAAATGTACAATATACTGCCTTTGGCAAACAGCAGACTTTGTTGTTATTTAATTTTTTTTGAATGCTACAGAACACATATAAATTAGTTGCGTCCCAAATGGCGCACTGTGCACTATGCACTTATACACTATGTACTTGTGCACTATGCACTCATCCATGTAGTGCGTGAATTGTATAAGGTTATTTCGTCATTTAACATCGGAGTTTGATACCCCCTCCCCCTCCACTACGTAATTAAAGCTGCGACAGTTGAGTGCACGAAGTGTTCAACATTCCACACTTCGTTTTTTCCGTTAATTTAGTGCATCATCCGGGTATTTAAAGTGTACTTTTTCTTTTTGGAATTTTCAGTGTGAACGCACTACTGCACTATTTGTACTTAAAAACGTCACAGAATAGTGCATAAGTACGCGAATTGGGACGCACTGTATAAATTGACCTTTTCACAGACTGTGATGACACGTTTTAACCGTCATCAGCAATGTAAATCCAGCAATGTTTTTTTATATTTTTATTTTTTTTAAAGGGATGTACATTTATAAAACTATATAACTTTATATTACCTTTGCATAAATAGCAAAAAAAAAAAAAAAGACTGCATTAATTTGTCATAAAATTGTGATCTTCATCAAAGAAGATTCTTCATCAAATTTGAGTAATACTGAATCTGTTTTTTGTTTTGTTGTTTTTGCAAGTGAGATGAGTAAATGTCTGCTCACATTTATTCTAAAATTACAGTAACCATCATATTTACACAGCACACAACACCCACTTACTCCCGATTTCTATCAACACTGGGAGAGCTGCCTGTCAGTCAATAAATTTGAAAAAGTAACTCATATATTGTTGTAAATTTAAAAGTAATGTGTTACTTTACTAGTTAGCTGTTAGCTGCTTTACTAGTTAGCTGCTTGAAAAAAAAGTCATCTGATTATGTTACTCAAATTAATGCATTACCCCCAAGCCAACACTGATCTCCCAATCACTGGTCTCAGATAATGAACCATATGTGGTAGGTTTTCATGAAAATATTTTTTCTAAATATTAACATTTATTCACTTCATAACTTAATTTGTGTCAGCTCCATCAGACGCACTAAAAAGCATGCTGATTTCATTTAATCCATCAAACAATGAAAGTCTTCACTCATGTAAGAATGATGTTCAGTAAAGGAGCTATAATGGTAAAATAAATTCTATGTTTTTTCCCGTTTTCACACTATGAACAATCCAGTTCCTGTTTTCCTTAATTCCCCTCCATCCTTTTTAATATTAAACATATCTAACCAATGTTTAGGTAAATAATACATAATATCATGTAGTTCCATTGATGTTTTATGGCAAGCCGTTTTGACTTTTATTCTCAGGATATGAATTCTTGATATCAACAATTCAATTGTTGATATCAAGAATTACATTTCCACTAGTAACAATGTTACTTCTTGATATCAACAATTCAATTATTGATATCAGCAATTCAGTTGTTGATATCAAGAATTACTCACACACACTCACTCACACACACACACTCACTCTCACTCACTCTCACACACACTCACTCACTCACTCACTCACTCACACACTCACACACACACACTCACTCACTCACTCACTCACACTCACACACACACACACACACACACACACACACAGAGGCCTACCTTGTGCTTAAGTTTTTCTTGATCTCATCCTTCGTGTCCTTAACAACTCTGGAGTCTTCTGGGAGACTGGTCATCTCTTTCAGCAGCAGAGCATGCAGAGGTGCTATCACTGAGAGAGTTGGGCACTTTTCTTCTGACATCACTTGAGTGGCTGTCTTCATTGGCTTTAGAGCTCTGACCACATCTTCTGCATCTGTTATGTCCTCTTCCTTCAGGCTGCAAAGATCCTTTTCATTTCTCCGCACATCAGGTGAGAGCAGAGCGGCAAAGATCGCGGGTTGCTGCTCTAAAAAGCGCTCAAGCATTTCTAGTGCACTGTTCCAACGAGTCACCACATCAATTTTGAGCTTGTGTGCATTCAGCTGCAGTAGCTTCTGCTTTTCTTTGAGGATACGGGTGGCCGTTGTACTGCGATGAAAGAACTTTGCGATGTGCCTTACTCCCAAGAAGGCGTGCAACATTCGGCAGTTTGAGACTGGCTTGCGAGGCCAGGTTGATTATGTGCGCGAAGCAGCCGACGTGGGTTAGCCCCGTAATCTCAACCGCACGGATCATATTCGCCGCGTTGTCAGTGACTATGGCTGGGTCTTTACTCAGCAGCCCCCACTCCTCCATAGCTTTGGTTAACATTTCAGCTAGACTGACAGAGCGATGGTCCGTTTGAACTTCGGTTGTCTGCAGCACGTAAGACACGAGGTTCCAGAGCTCGTCTATGTAGTGTGCTGTCACACTCATGTAAGATTCCGTAGCTACGGATGTCCAGGTGTCACTCGTAATGCCCACCCTCTCTGCGGTCTTAAGCTTACACATTACACCATCTTTTACTGTCTGGTACATGTTGGGGATCACTTCTTCAGACAGACGTTTGCGAGACACAATGACATAATTTGGTTCCATTACCTTCATTAGCCGCCTGAATCCCACATTCTAACAGAATACGGGCGCATATATTTGCAAATGAAGCCCGCAATCGCCTCGGTTATTTTGACAGAGCGTGCAGAATTAGTTGGCAGTTGTAGAGTTTGTTTCAGTGTCATCTGTTGCGGTCCGGTGGCGGGCTTGGATATGATGTCTTGATGATGTCGCATCATGTGGTTCCTGAGATTAGTAGTATTTCCACAATACTTCACCTCCATTTGGCAGGCTTTGCAAATTGCTTTGCTTTTGTCAAGCTCGTTCTCTTTATTGCTTCTGAACCCGAAATGGTGCCAGATCGCCGCTTTTAGCGTTTCTGGAGTTTTCAAAGCTGCCATGTTCGTTGTTTTAATGTCCTTCCACCTCGCGCGCATGCGTGAATTCAATGACGCGGCAAATTAAAATTCACAGGGAAAATGTAGGCCTATTATTAAATCGATCCTCTGAGTTACGGATCGATCTTTAGAAATTAATATGAAAATCGATTCAGAATTGTTGAATCGATTTTTTCAACACAGCCCTAGTTATTTTACATTTGATTAACAGTTTCTGTACCTGAATACCTGAAAATCTTAAAACATTGTTTATTTCAATCGCATCTTTGTTCAGTTGTATTTATTTCAGTGATTGCTAATTTTTTATTTGTTCTTTTTAAATTATTAGGTGTTTACTTGTCTTTAATAATGGTTGAAATTTATATTAGTTAGGCTAGTATATTTTGCTATGGTGTTTTTATAAGCTCCTTGGGTAAATGTTCTTTAGCCTGTTGTTTTTGTTTATAATATTCAGCTACAAGTAAATGTTTTGCAATAAGACTTGGGTATCATTCAAGTTTATTCCCCAACCCCATGTAGGAGAGCTGTAAATTAAGAGTAAATGACCACAGCTGCCAGTATTTCCTGGTATTTTACAGCATAATCTTTTACAGTGTAGCCTAAACAAAACAATTATTTAGCGAAATATTAAACCCATACCTGCTGTAAAATCCAGCATAGACCAGCATGAGTTCCCAGGCTTGGCCCAGGCTGGTTTATGCTAGAGCTGGTCCACCTGGAACAGGCATTCATTCATTGCGGTCACTTATTAATTCAACAATATCTAACAAATTATATTTATATATTTATATTAAAAACATTGTGCCTGTTGTGATAGAATTCAATTAACTAACTTTTTTTTTTTTTTTGCAGGAATAATTTATATGCTTTTGAAACCTAAGTGTCCTCAAACTTTGGGCCAAAGTCAATGTGTGTCTGAATCATATTTGAATATAAGAAAAGAGGAAATGAAACTTGGGGACAGCTGGACATCTAAATATAATAGGCCCATGATATTGAGTAACCAATGAACTAATAAACACATGATTTGGGCAGATCTTGCTTTACCTAGTAACAGAAGGGTCTGACATATGAAGAACCAATCATGTTGTAGGATGTTTTTGCCATGCTCCTGTCCTATCTAAGCTGTTGCTGGTGGGATTCTCTGTGATTGATACGAGGTCCTCCGGCTGTGATTAAAGCTTATTCTGAGGCAATGACTGGAGTCTGTTTGGGTATTGCTGCGCAGCGCACTAGACACTAGAGAATCTGACTTCCACACTCAAGTGATAGTGTTCAGTGGAGCACTAAAGACCTTATTGAGGTACACTTAGTCCAGTGTAGCGATTCGTACAGTTATTAATCAATTTATGGGTGGAATATGAATATAATAATTCATAAAGCTTTATGAATAATTATTATGCACATACCGACCCAAGGGGGAATTAACCATATATGGTGAATTAATTACAACGAATTATAATCAATTACCTATATGATTAGTTCTGGTTTAATAATTATTTAGAGAAACTGTTCATTTGTCCGGCAAACTATAGCTCCTCATAGAATATTATCAAAGGAAGGTTTTTCTCTGGCCTCCTATTCTAGCATCCAAACGTAAAGCAAGGATATAGGATCGAAACGTTAAAGTGACCTGGTTTTTGTTGAAATGAGCAAAAAGAACAATCGAGCATGAATAATGTGTTTAATATATGCAAACTACGACTACAGAGGTTATACGGCTATACATTAAGATATACATATATATACAAGAGTGAAAGTAGGAAAGGAAAGACAGAAGGCAAGTAGCAAAACCTAACAGTCCTTGAAAGCCAGCACAGAAATCAGTTTCATGATCTAAGATTCAGAAACGGTACTTGCATCAGTTTGCTTGCGGGGGTTTCAGGTCAGTGCTGCTGCAGTTCATTGGCTTCTTCCGTTTCCGCGGGAGGGTTTGAACTGAGGCCGTGAAAGTTAGTTTCACCGAAGAGGTGGTGGTCCCAAGAGATGAGCGCGATGGAAGCGCGTTGCCGTGACGTCCGGGAGAGACTTGCGTGAGTGGGCGATGGATGATTCAGGGCCGTCGGGAGAACACACAGGAGAATCCTGGGGCACGTTCAAGCTCAAACCGGTGCGCAACGTTTTGCTACGTTTTCCGGGTTGAACGACATGTTTCCTGGGCTGCGTTCCAGTTCGGTTTTTAAATGCCCTTCCCTCGCTAACTTCCCTCGGTCTCGTTGACTCGGATGTACGTCATTGCTTACGTTGCACGAGTGCCCACTTCTGGCAGAACCTTTGCAATGGGCTGAACTGGAACGTCCTAAGCCCCTTGATCACTTGGAATCCGCAATGGAGCTGATTTATTATTTATTTTTTCCCCTTACAAAATTGTTTAATACAGCATTCTATATGTATATATGTGTGTTTTAAATGTTTTAAAAAATAATTAATATATCATAGAATTGTTTGTGGTAGGGTAAATTAAACACGATATGCAGTGACGTCATAATTGTGTTGCATTGTGGGTTATGGAGCTGCCTGAAGTGTACATGTGAAGTAGACTCGCTCCCTCGGTTAAAATCGAGGAAGCGAGGGTCTGTCCATGTAAACTTCCCTCGTCCAGTTCACGAAGTGGAACGCACTTCAAAATGTCGGCAGGGATTCCCCCGAGGGGAAGTGTGTAGGGAAGTTCGCGAGTGCGTGTCTAAAACTGGAGTGGAACGTAGCCTTGGAAACGGTCTGCAACGGTGTGCAACAGGTTTGAGATACGTTTTCTCTTGTTTGGTGGGTGTGTCAGAAATGTCAGCCCAATCAGTGGCAAGATGTATATAAACCGCGTGGTATTAAAGAGACAGCTCGCATGGGTATTAATGTAACATAAAAATACTATACTTATATATTTTGCTATTGTATTGTGATGTGACACTTTAATAAACTTATAATCAGAGGAGTATAGTTTGTAAATATTACAATATCATATAGCACAACAGTGATCAATAGCCAATGACATTGGTGCAAAGTTGGCGGGCAAGCTCTTTCTTTGTCTTGTCTCCTAGCTGAATTTATATCAGATCGGATTTCGAGATGGAGTACTTTCTTCACAGTATCATTAAACACATAGAAAAATGCATTTGTCAGCTATGTGACATATCTCAGTGAATGAGACGTGGAGATAGCTTTAAAATGAATCTAAACTTGACATATAAACAAAACATGTAGAAGAACTTATGGTTTACAGGCAAATTTCCATCATTAAACTAACACTAGCACAAATACAGTCATTTAAACTAAGTCTAAACACTAGGAAGCATACATGCACTTAAAATATGACGGGTACACTTTGGCACAGTCATATTTTAAGAGTAGCTGTACATACAATCTCTAAGCATGTTTGTGTGTGTGTGTGTGTGTGTGTGTGTGTGTGTGTGGAATGTGATCTGGCACAGTCTACAGGAGGGGCCCTTTGATGTCCCAAGAGCTGGAGGTGGGCATCTCTGTTTACTTTCGGCCAAGCCACAAAGTTGTCAAGTGGGCTCGTTTTTTGCAGACCGGTCGGAGCCGAGATGAGATTTTACAACACAGTCCAGCGTGCTAAAAGCGTTCTGAACATTCCACATTTTATTGATTATCCTGATACGTGTGCATATGCTACACCAGTCTAAATTCATAGGTGTCTGGGACATCCAGTTTAATTTAAGTCAAGTATGTAGAGGAACATCTACCACACTGTCAAATGAAGGAAGGCTGTTGGATATATTTTCCAAGTCTGACAATAAGTAAGGTAAAACAAATAACATGTTAATTCTTTATCTGAATGAATAAAGCTGTAATTAATGTCATTAAATCGTGAGTCGTGAGCTGACCTAGGCTACATGACAAATGAAAACCACAAACATGACATTTGTAAATAAATTAATTTTATAAATACAACTTATTAATAAGTAATATAATTTTATGTCAAATAAAACCTCTATAATTAAGACACTCTTCAAAAATATCATTCATTTCTGTAGAGCTGGACATGTTAATAAGGATCAAATGACTGAGTTCAGTTTTGAGAAACCAACCTGGGCAGCGTTTCCCAAAAGCATCGTAAGCTTAAGTTGATCGTAGCTCCATTGAAACCAAACGCTGCCCTGTTTGTTCCTCAGTTTCTTCATGTTTGACTCTGAATGTTTCTTCAATCTTCAGTTCTTCACTCTCCTCTTTAATAAACTCTGTAATATAATAGTGTGTCATGTGGATCTCAGTCGCTTCACCAGGAGTTTCTCTGTGTGTTTGGACACTCTGTCATGATTAAGATGAGAATAATTAACAGAAAGAAAAACACACCCAAACTAAATCTCTGAGTGTGTCTCAATCAGATCTAGTTCAGTAGTTCAGTGCACTGGGTGAGAGAGTCAGAGTGAGAGTTAATGGACTTAAATGACCTGATTAGACTAACACTAAAAAAAAAAATCATTAAAAATGATTAAAAGAACACAAAATATATAGTGGGTTTTAGACACTTATGCTTTACACTACTGATTTTAGGATTATATTAAATAGATTATACTTTCATCAAAATATGTGCAGCTGGTTATTAGTAAAAGAGTTGTCATTTACACGTTTGTCGTTGTCGTTGCATTTACACTGTTTGTCCAGCAGTTGTCATCAATGTTTTAGTGATTCGAGCTCTTGAAAAGTTCTTGAAATTCCTGAAAGTGCTCCGTTTCTCTCATCAGTACTTATCAGTAGCTGGACTCATGTTTATGATACACTGATTCAAAGATATAGGTAACTATAAAATTGACTGAATAGTTTCAAACACTTTAAATGCTTAAAACAAACCTTTCCTCAGCCAAATCACAGCAGATGCAGGAGCGCGGCGCAGCCTTGTGATTTCTTCTTCTTCTTCTTCTTCTTCTTCTTTTGATTTGATTGGCGGTTGGCAACCAGCTTTTAGGAGCATTACCGCCACCTACTAGACTGGAGTGTGGATCAGAAGATTAGCAGATTGCTAAAATAAATTAAAATAATAATAATAATAAAAAAAAAACAAAAAAAACAAAAAAAAAACACTATATTCTCTCTATTAGTCCTGTCTCCTTCAAATATTTAATAAGATGTTGGGATATTTCCCATGCTTTATCCCCAAGGAGATTCTCTACTGTGAACTTGAGTTTAACTTTATCTACAACTTCTGCTAATTTGTTCCTCTCCACCACATATCCCCTACACTCGATCAGCACATGTTGTACTGTCTCTGCACCATCACATCTTGCGCATTGTCCCGTTGGGTGTTTACCTATTTTGTAAAGTGAATAATTAAGCCCTGTATGTCCTATTCTTAGACGGGTAATGACTGTCTCTGTCTTTCGGCTCCTGCCCAACTTTTTCCTCAAACCAACATTTTTTTGTATATTATAGAGATGTCTACCAGTTTCATTTAACTCCCAATATTCTTGCCATTTATTTTGCATTTGTTCTTTAATGAATGCTTTACCTTCAGCTTTACTTAATGGGATTTGCATGTCAACTGACTTTACTTTGAGCGCTTGTTTTGCCATTAAATCTACATCTTCATTTCCCTCTACCCCTACATGAGCAGGAACCCAAACAAAGCAGACAGTCAATCCCTTTTGGAACATTCTATACAGACACTGATGAATATTATATATCAAATCTAGCCTACATGACGTCACAGATTTGATACTGGTGAGTGCGGCCCAACTGTCTGATGCAATGACTACCTTGCCTTCATTGTTTTCTTCTACCCATTGTAACGCTATCAGAATGGCTATAAGTTCAACTGTATACACAGAGAGATGATCTGGGGTTCTTTTCTTAATGCCTATTTTGTTTGCTGGGATGTACATGGCAGCTCCTGTTCGTCCGGTCTCTGGGTCTTTAGATCCATCAGTAAACACAATGAGCTTATCTGTATAATATTGCTCTATGTATCTTTCTGCTATTCTTCCTGTGTTTGTTTGTTTGCATTCCCTTTTAATTTGTTGTTGTATATTTAAGTCAACTAATGGATCTATAAATAACCATGGAGGAATATCTGGATATGCTACTGTAGGACTATATTTTATGTTGCACAGGCCAAGGCTTTCTGCTTTAGCATTCCCCACCCATCCAAAACTTAAATAATTACTTTTATTGTGTTCCCAACATTCCTCTAAGATAGCTTTAGTTGGGTGAGAACCATAGTGTCCCTGAAGATTAACCCAGTATGTTAACATTATTTTGTTCTTCTTATCCTTAATGGTTGTTCCCCCATTTCCACTTGTATAGCAGCTACTGGAGATGTCTTAATGCTCCACTACACGTCCTTAATGCTTGTGCCTGTTCCACATCTATTTTTTTTAGATGACACTCTGCTGCTGACATATACGCTATACATCCATAATCCATTGTAGATCTCATCAAAACCTGATATATCTTTAGCAATGAAGTTGTAGTGGCTCCCCAGTCCCTTCCTGACAAACATCTCAAAAGGTTATTGATTTTTTTGCATTTGTTTTTGACCTTATCAGTGTGCTGTTTCCAAGTCAGCTTTTCATCAAACCATATTCCCAAGAATCTTACGACCTTGACCTGCTCTAGTATTTGGTCATATAATTTAATGACACTTCCTTATGCTTCCTTGAAAAACATATCACCTGTGTCTTCGCAACAGACACTTTAAAACCCCATTTATTTGCCCACTGTTCCACCTCATTAATTGCTGCCTGCATTTTCTTCTGTATGAATTTCAAATTTCGTCCTCTTATCCATAGAGCCCCATCATCTGCATATAAAGACTTCCCAATATTTTTTTTCAACTTTTCAAATATATCATTAATCATGATATTAA
>JAOTNS010002180.1:0-62254 GCA_028476615.1 Culter alburnus
ATTGTAAAGGATTAAACTTGAGATAAAGTGGATATATGCATCTGTACATATACAATAAAAAAAAAACATAATACTTTTAAATTAAACTACCAGTAGGGGCTGGCTAGTGACTGGTCGTAATGAGTTAATCAGTAGGTTCGACTTGAAGCAGTGTGCAAATACAATTGCTGATTAAAAGATTAATATGAAGCAGAAGTACATAATGTCACATTTTATATTGGCTGTTTCAACACATTTTACCAACTTAGGCTGATTTATACAGTGTACACTGTATACTGTTTCAGGGGACACATGCAGTCAAACTGCAACAAAAGTCGTTACCTATTGGCTGTTTCTGCCACTTCAGTTTGTAAAATAGGGCTGTGTATGCTAAGAATCTGGCGATACGATACGCATCACAATACAGGGGTTACGATATGATTTATTGTGATATACTGTGATACTGTAAGAAGGGCGATATTCTTGTTTTTTTAGAAAAGGATGCAATTTTAGAAAAAACGGTCATAAAGAACAAACCACCATATGCATAAAACCTTACCAACAACTTTATTTTATTTAATCAATACAGTATCATTTGCATTTATATCACTAATCACTATTTTGTGCAATCTAAGGGAAAATAGTAAAGTGACTGCAGGATTCTTTATGTGTATAGGTTTTTAAGGTTCACAGTATAGCAGTTTTTCATTTCTAAACTATTTAACAACTAGTGCAGTCCAGTTCATGACTAAATGTTGTTTGTTTGTTTTTTATTTAATACTGTAAAGCTCCTTGCTTTAAAGCAGTAATGTATAAAGTGCCTTTACTGAAGAGATGTACAGAGCTGGTGCAAACAAATCCACATCGCTATGATCAGATGCGTTCTTTATGCTGTCATCGCTGTCATTTTTGTTGTGTTTATTTTGTTACTGAGAGGAAAACGTGCAGTACATAACATTACTACATATTCTATCTAAATGCCTCTCAGCAGCGTGGATCGCGTCGGGATGTTAAGTGAGCTCTCAGATTCAATTTTAACATGTCATATTTTGCAAACAACTAACTCTTGTCGACCTCCTTAGTGGGTTCTTTATAGTTGAAGCCAAAATGAGTCCACACGTCAGCTGTATACCGCAGGAGTGGAATAATTTTATCATCTTGTGAGCTGGGTTTGCTAATGCTAACGCTATTGATGCACCTCGCACTTCTCCGGCTACGCGTCAGTTTACACTTTGAGATAACACTGCCATCTAGCGATTGGGTTTTATACAGTCTGTGGTTTAAACCAAACACAAAGCCACGAACCTGGGATGTAAATAAATAAATGAATAAATATCGATACAGCGTTTTTGAGAATCGATACAGTATCGGCAAACATAATATCGCGATATTCACGTGTATCGATATTTTCTTACACCCCTATTTGTAAACGTCTCTGACAACGTACATGACGAGCTGCTTCTTCTTCGGCTTTTGCCTTGATACTCAACATGACCGCGGACACTGCCTACTAGTGGTCTGCATTCACGTCGACGCGGACAACGACGCAGAAGTATAAATCACCTTAGGAAGAACAGCACTTTTACAGTTTCATCCCTCTGCCTAATTTGAGCTTAAATATTGGGACGGTTTAACTTAAAGTAAAAGTAAAAGTTAAAGTAAAAGTGTTTAAAGCTAATATTTAGTTGTAAATCCCTTGCAAGCAATCACAGGAGTGATTCTGTGACCCATAGACATCACCAGACTCTTGTACAGGAAAAACGTTAATGTCAAGCCCTGTATGCATGATAAAATCCAAGGTAACTGACTTGTCCATGGACAGCAATATAATCAACACTTTCAAGGTCCAGAAAGGTAGTGACTGCAGTGGTTCAACCTTAAAGGGTTAGTTCACCCAAAAATGAAAACTCTGTAATTAATTACTCACCCTCATGCTGTTCACACCCGTAAGACCTTCGTTGATCTTCTGAACACAAATAAAGATATTTTAGTTGAAATCCGATGGCTCCGTGAGGCCTTCATAGGGAGCAATGACATTTCCTCTATCACGATCCATAAAGGTACTAAAAACACATTTAAATCAGTTCATGTGAGTACAGTGGTTTAATATTAATATTATAAAGCAACGAGAATATTTTTGGTGCACCAAAAAAAGCAAAATAACGACTTATTTAGTGATGGCCGATTTCAAAACACTGCTTCAGGAAGTATAAATTTATAAGTGTATCGAATCTTGAACGGATCATGGGTCAAACCCACCAAACAGCTGAAATCACGTGACTTTGGCACTCCGAACTGCTGATTCGACACAAAAAATTCATAACGCTCCGATGCTTCCTGAGCAGTGTTTTTTGAAATCGGCCATCACTATATAAGTCATTATTTTGGGGGTTTTTTCGCGCACCAAAAATATTCTTGTTGCTTTATAATATTAATATTGAACCACTGTACTCACATGAACTGATTTAAATATGTTTTTAGTACCTTTATGGATCTTGAGAGAGGAAATGTCATTGCTCCCTATGAAGGCCTCACTGAGCCATCGGATTTCATCAAAAATATCTTAATTTGTGTTCTGAAGATTAACGAAGGTCTTACGGGTGTGGAACAACATGAGGATAAGTAATTAATGACAGAAATTTCATTTTTGGGTGAACTAACTCTAAGATTTTTCAGATTCTGCAATGTGATGTAAACTTTTGAGCACAAAACTGTATGTGTGTGTGATACAGTCAGTACAGCAGGCTAACATCAGTGAGATATCAATAGGGGTCTATCATCCTCTACCATGTCCTTTGTCATCCGGTGGAAACTGCCACTTGTGGTTCAAAGGGTTCCCATCACCGCAGTCCTTCAGATGACTGGTTGGAGCTGGGAATGGAGGATCCTGTGACCAAACAATTAAAATAAAAACATTTTCTTTAAATACATTACAGTTCTCACTGTTTAAGCACAGATTACAACATGACATGTCACAGTACAGTTTAATGATAATACTAAGCAATTTTGTTAGTTAGACAGCAATAATAATGGAAAAAATAAAAACAAGTAAAAGTGCTTTCTTGTCGTTTCAGTAGCTGAATAAAATACAAGATAACTTGTGTAACTGAATTGTATTCAAACAGAAGATTTTCAGTGTGCAAGTTACCTGATTGATGACGTGTTCTTTGAAGAGCAACAGTATTTGAGAAGAATAGCAGCATTTACTACCTGGCCTAAATATATATATATATAGTGAGAGAGAAATTACATAATAATATGACAAAGTAAATTTCTACACTTAAACATGAATAACAGGAGTGAAATTTACACTTTAAAAAATATGATTTATTTTATTGTAAGTGTTGGTAAAACACCTTTTCTGTCCTTGTCTGCCTCGCAAGAATCAAGTCAGCTGCAGCTCTTCCTTCAGTGCTGTATTTGAAGCATCTGTGGACAGTTGAGAGGAAAGTGTCTGCTGATTTGTCAGAGAAATAAGATAACAACTCAAGCACACTAGCTAGACTAGAATTAATTAATAAACGTGAATATTTTACTAATAGCTAACTTCTTATAAATGTATGTGGCAGCTAAGTATCAGTTAGCAGTTTACCAAACTAACGTTAGTTAATTTTATAACATGCACACACTCAATTTATATCATCAACGCGTAATCTTATGTTTTGGTAACAACTCTTAAAATTGTTTTATGAATTTATCGCTTCGTCTGATATTTACCTCTGAAAATACAGGACGCTGTCAGCGCGCGCAATAACTGAAAGGCAGCGGCCTAGAAAATGCGGTTCACAAAAAAATTATATAACGAAAACGTTATTTACAATTATTTTCTGGATCCACACTTACCTTCTTATGATGTAAATCCTATGTGTAATCTCTTTATGATGAAAATACCGGACCCTGTCAGCGCGCGCAAGATTTGAATGGAGCAGGAGCGGGAACGAACGGCTCGCAACGTCAGGCTAAAAAACAAACAGTTTGGAAAAAAGAATAAAAAAAAAAAACATACAACATTGAAATTCTGATGTTATGTTCTGGCATATGTGTTATTTAAAATAGTATTATGAATTCATAACATACCATTTACGTTTTCTCAGCCTCAGAAAATAACGGACGCTGTCTTCCTCTGCGCGCGCAAGAGAAGAGCTGCACTGAGGCAGTGGGGGAGGGGAAAGAACAGACTCGAGAATCAAGACAGTAAACGATTCCAAAAAGATTCGATTCAGTGGCGTCAGGAATTGAGAGTCTGATTCAGCTCAAAATGCGAGTCCTGAAATGTCCGTGCGTGATATATTATGAGAACATAAACTAATAACATTATAGGACGTTCTGAGAATGTTGTTCTAAGAACGTTTTCTATCAACATATGAGAACGTTCATCAAGTATAAATAACGTCCTAAAGATGTTCCAAGAACGTTGTTCCCAAAACGTTTTATAATAACATTATGATAACATTCAGAAAATACTAATAACGTTATAAGGACGTTCTGAGAATGTTGTTCTAATAACGTTTTCTATCAACATTATGCGAACGTTCATCAAGTACAAATAACGTCCTAAGGATGTTCCAAGAACGTTGTTCCCAGGTTTTATAATAACATTATGATACATTCAGAAAATACTAATAACGTTATAAGGACGTTCTGAGAATGTTGTTAATAACGTTTTCTATCAACATTATGAGAACGTTCATCAAGTACAAATAACGTCCTAAGGATGTTCCAAGAACGTTGTTCCCAAAAGTTTATGATAACATTATGATAACATCAGAAAATACTAATAACGTTATAAGGGCGTTCTGAGAATGTTGTTCTAATACGTTTTCTATCAACATATGCGAACGTTCATCAAGTACAAATAACGTCCTAAGGATGTTCCAAGAACGTTGTTCCCAAAACGTTTTATGAAACATTATGATAACATTCAGAAAACTATAACGTTTAAAGGGCGTTCTGAAATGTTGTTCTAATAACGTTTTCTATCAACATTATGCGAAACGTCATCAAGTACAAATAACGTCCTAAGGATGTTCCAAGAACGTTGTTCCAAAACGTTTTATAATAACATTATGATAACATTCAGAAAATACTAATAACGTTATAAGGACGTTCTGAGAATGTTGTTCTAATAACGTTTCTATCAACATTATGCGAACGTTCATCAAGTACAAATAAAGTCTAAGGATGTTCCAAGAACGTTGTTCCCAAAACGTTTTATGATAACATTATGATAACATCAGAAAATACTAATAACGTTATAGGACGTTCGAGAATGTTGTTCTAATAACGTTTCTATCAACTTTGCGAACGTTCTTCAAGTACAAATAACGTCCTAAAGATGTTCCTCAGAACGTTTTCTCTAAAACGTTATAAGAACGTTAATAACGTTATAAACGTTCCAAAAACATTATTTTAATAATGTTTTGTACTAACATTCACACAACTTTTAAAGAACGTTAGTGAATGTTCTGGGAACGTTCCCTGTTAGCTGGGTAGTAGGTACCGATAGTGTAGGAAAACGTGACGTTTTCTACTACGTAATTACGCGCATGCGTGAAACGGATCGTGCAGGTGGAACGGATCGTGTACTGACACAGCTCCTCTTGAGAAACTGCGCTGGCTAACCTGTGGTAACTCAGGCGGCTGATCGAATCGCTCTCGCGGTACTTTAAAGCCATACGTCACAGTCCATGACGTCAGCGCTGTCTCAAGTCGGACAACATTTCTTACCGGCATGCACTGCTTCAAGTCAGCCGCCGATCGGTCTTTGCGGCGCTGCATCAAGTCGAACAAGCCTTATAATAGGGAAAAACAGTAGCCTAGGCGAGCAATTAAGTATATCAGAAACCTCAGTAATCATAAATGAGTAGTCGAGGAGTTCCCGGATGGCCTACTGCTTCCGCCCAGATTCTGAAGTGTTCCTCGCTGGATACCTTTCTATCCCAGGAGGCCACGGGAGCGGATACGTCATAATCGAACACGGAGGAGAAAAGTGACGCGGATGCTGTCAAATGTGAGTATTGAAAACCAAAAACACATTTGTTGAGCTACTGTAGAGTAAACTGCTGAATGTGTGAAGATGCTAGACACTATTGTTGTGATTTTGCAGTATAAACACGATTTATTATGTATAGATAACGGGATCTCTAGTAAACACACATAACTAAATTCTCTGAAGTGGATTTATTCTAAACCATATACATCTTAAAGATGCTTATTAAATGTTTATTTAACCTCTGACAGGAACATCTTTAAGTTTTATGACTTATGAGTGATGGATTATGTATATGTATTTGTGTTGGATAAGAAGTGAGTTAACACATCATCAACATGTAAATGTAGTTTTGAGCACATAAATCTCAGAGGAAACTTGAATCTTGTCTGATGTTACAGGGACAGATGACGGGGACAGATGAGCACACGTGTGTTTATCCGGTAGAGGAATGATGCCATCAAAAGCTTTGAGTGAGGATACTACAGAAATGAATACAAAGTCTATTTAAATCTAAAGTCTAGTTTATTTTAATTATTGGAATTTAAACAGAGTTATTACAGCATTTTTCTGATTCTTGATGTCTGTGCATTTGCTGCAGAGCATTTGTGGTGGAGCAGGACCTGCAAGGAAAGGTGACGGCGGTTTTTGTTAGAAAAAAAAGAGGAAAACCTGAAACAAAATATAAAGTAAGATCATATTGTTACTTCTAATACAGAAATCAGATGACATTGTGCTGCTAAAATGACTGCTTTTGTATTATATTTGTGCATTATTGTAGGATGTGAATGTCCTCAGACTGGTGTGAGCAGTGAGGATGGAGAGCCACAGCAGATCCTGGAAATGGTCCAGTGTCATGGATGAGACCCTCCATCACTCCTCCTTCCAAGTGTCTCGATCAAGGACACACTGGAGGAGACGCTGCAGAGATCGAACCAGCAAACCTTCTGCTGACCAGCTCAGTGGTTTAGCCCACCACACTACAAATGTAATGAAGCTAGGACAAAAATTAGCAAGTAATTGTAAAAATATGAAATGAAATATGCAAGAAACAGAATGCTGACATGAATGAATTGTAAAATGTTTTAATCTGTTAATTTAGACATGCTGATGGAGAGCACACGAATGTTTGCAGCAGACACAGCAGCAGCAGATTGTCCCGCACATCTTCTCCCACTCTTGCTTCAGGATGTGGAGTTCAGGGGTCCATCATCAGGGTCTTCCTCTTCCTCTGGATCAACGATGTCCCCATTGAGAAGAGCAGCAGTGAGGGACATGATGATGAAGGTGTTCATCAGCTGCTTCATCAAAATAAAGCTGCAGAATTGGCACAGCTGTGTGAGATGGCAGCAGGACTGTAAATACCTGATTGTTAAATCAATACATTTGAATAAAGCTTTGTTTCGTGTGTTGTTGACTTGTATATGCATTTATTTATTGTCATTATTACTTTTATTAATTCTTTTACTTTTTTTATTAATTATGCTATTATTATCAGTAAATGTATATATTTTATTATGCAATGAATTAATGCATGAATTGACTGTAAATGGAGATGTATTCACATCAGCTGTATTTGTCTAGTGTGTGTTCATGCATAGCTGTCATGTGACAAAACATTACATTTAGCTTGTTTTACTAAAGAAGTAAAATGGAAAGTTATATAATTAAGTTTTGGTCAGCATTTATCATACTATTGTGTGTAAGTGTTGGGGTGTGTTAGCAAAGCAGTTCATTCTGGTGTAATCTTAACTTTAAGTAGTTATACTTAAATTTTTTGAGTATAAAATCAGTCTTCTCCAAAGGCGAGATCTTCGAGCAGCTGCTGATGTCTTCTTTGGCTTCAGACATCGCTAACACTGAGGAAAACCGCTCTAGGTAGGGTTGAGTTACTGGTGCTGTGAGGTGTTAGTGCACCTGTCACTCAAATCTTTATTTTTAATGCAGGACCAATAATATCATACAAGATCAGGGAAATATGGTTGTATCTTTAACAATGAACAATAATAATGACAAAAAAACAAACAAATATGGGTTTGTATACATCATAGTTTGAGATTATATACACAGACATAAAGCATGATGACAAAATTAAATATTTGAATACATAATGCATAAAAGTTATTATTTGTTATAATTATAAGCCTGAGGGATGAAACTAGAGCTAATTCAACAAGAAAAATAGGAAAACAAATTAGACTTATGCCACTTTTGCTTGTGGATGGACATTTTTGCATATAAAATAAAGAAATTAACAACATATTCACGCGAATTTTCGTAACAAAAAATAAACTCGCATTGGTAGTTACAAATGAACTTTAAATTAACCCAAATATATATTAGTTGTACTACAATTACAAAATTACTGGCAGCTGTTTCTTCAACAAGACCACAAAATAAGCAAGTTTGATCAATATCAAGATATTTACAGATAGATGAAATAAGCCCGTCACTCATATCTTTTCAGTTGTTGCGCTTGTGATAACGTCGTAGGTCACATGATAACGTCAACATGGCGGATTATTCTCGGATCTCATTCATACTCAACGAGATTTTGCTATTAAGTACCTACTCTTTTAGCCCTCGTTAAGTAAGTACTTATTGAAATTAAGTACCTACTCATTGAGTAGGCGGTTTCGGACGCAGCCACAAACCTTTCTTCAACCGAATCACAACAGATGCGGGAGCGCGGCGCACCCTTATGACATCACACCACTAGACCAAAATAAAAGTCCCGTTCACATGCTGCTGTCTATATATATATATATATATATATATAGAGAGAGAGAGAGAGAGAGAGAGATATTCTGTCTAATAGGCAAAACTGTAATGTTTGGGTGCAGAAACCATTTATACCAGATATTATGCTATGATAAAATATAATAATAATGATAAATGATATGCAAATATGTAAATAGCTACAAATGTGGTTTACAAGTTTAAAATACATGTTAAAAACAGTGTATGAATTAATAAAGCAGAGTTCATATTATGTGTCATTTTGGGGTGGGCGATATGACCAAAATCTTTGTTCAAGAAGGGCCAGTTTCACACACAGGTCTAAGCAGGTTCAACTAGGACATTAAATTTAAGTACCTCTTTATAAATAAATATATGACCAAAATATTATTCCAAGATATAAGACATTTTAAACCAAATAATGATAAAAATAATGATACACCAGTATAGATATTTTGGTTATTTAATTTTTTTTATTATTATTTTAATTAATTAAAAATTAGAACAAAGAAGCGAATTACACACAATAGGACAAATGTAACCAGTCGCTCCGAGCGGGATTCAAACCGGGGTCTCTGGAAGGCTAGAAAAGAGGCTAAAGAGCGTTAGTGTCAGTCACTAGCGCCTCTTGAGGTTTACACGCACAGCTCTTACTGGCTTACGTCTGATACACAAATACAGCAGATCAAAGACTGAAATTAAATTAAGTTTTCAGGTACAGTAGTTTTCTTTAACATGTAGTAAGAAATACTGACAGAGGTCCTAATCGAGTGTGATTGGCTCATCTTTCAGGAGGGTCAAAGGTCATAGTTCACATGGGTCGCTCATCTAATGAGAGTGTTTGATGTCCTCTATTGAAACACTTCATCATTGACTCTCTTTGCTCTGATGAAAGTAAAGTATATTAATATATTGAATTATTTGTGTTCATTACAGCACTGAGAGCAACAGCGGGACGATCTCATGACAGATATAGGAAGAAAACACTGACATTATTCACCACAACACTACATGATGAATTCAGAGCATGGTATTACCACAGTTCATGTAGAAAAACATGGTTTATCATGTCAGGATACTTTCTAGTTCAGGACGAGCAGCATGAACCACTGAACAAAGAAACTCCAACAGTTCTGACATTGCATCAGGTTGAATGATTCTGATTGGTTTAAACATTGATAAACTTGTAAAATCTCCTCATATGAACAGATGGAGTCAGAAGCATCTCCATTGATTATCTGGATGAAAACAGGTCCTGGTTTAAGCACGAAGTGACCAACCAAGGTCACATAACAGTGTTTCTAGTCAGGACCTGTAAGATAGGATACTGACAGACACACACACACACACACACACACACACACACACACCACACACGCACACACACACACACACACACACACACACACACACACACAAATACAGTTTTTTCAAGGTTCAGTTGTACTTTCTCTCAGTAAGAGTATTACAAGTGAGGCTCCTGCACCTCCTTCCTCACACCACCGGAGGGAGCCATCACCTGAGTATTGACTGTTTTCGATTCAGACTTCATTTCCCTTAGGCCCTCATTCCTGGAACTGATTGCAGGCACCTGCTCCACATGACACACACACACACACACACACACACACACACTTCATAAGCAGCTCTCATACACGTTGCAAAGTCTTGATTTGCCATGGTGATCATTTCTGAGCGTTTTTTGTGGATTGCTATGCCTGTGTTTGATTGGACTGTTCCTCGTGTTTGATTCCTGATCCTTGCCTGTCCCTGTTACCGCCTCTGCCTCGTCCTTTCCATTATTGTGTTTCCTACTTCAATAAACTGCAAATGGATCCTCACTCTGTTGAATCATCATTACAAAGAGGTTCAGAAGATATTCTTCATTATTCTCTAGTCACTGAAGGTGAAATGTAAAGTAAATGCTTTAAGTGTGATCATGTGGTCATGTAGGATTCAGGTCTGAGTGACCCCAGTGACCTCGGCTGTCATGGGAAGCTAGAAGAGTAAATAAATGTTTTAACAACAGAATACCCTACTTAGACAGTTTTCTTTACATATCTTACACAGTTATGATGAATTTAGTTGTTTGAGCAAATTAATGAAGTACAAAACACAGTTACTGTATTCCTGACACGAGTCAGACCCTCAGTCACTTCCCAGATCCCAAATACAGACATTACCAGTAACATGAATAGAAAAAAAATGATTTTCAATGTATTACCAAATACAAGAAGATGGGTTGAAAATGCACACCTTTTAATATATTATACATTTATTAATAAATTGACATTTATCAATTTTACAGCAAATTACATTAAAAAAAAAAAAATATTTAATGAATCCTGTATGTGATCACTTCAATTAAAAGGTAATTTTGATAGTAATAATAAAAATGATTAATGTGACACTAAAATAAGAACTGAATGACTGATTTACATCAACACAAATAGAGACACTTGAGAAACACACACACACACACACACTGATCTCACTGTCTATATGAGGATTCATTACACACATTTATTCTTCATGTTATTTCACTGACAGAAGTTCAGCTGTAGTATTAATGTAATGAAGAGAAAATAAGAGACTCTATAACATCTCACTGTTACTGATTCATCATGAGCTCAAAGCATTATGGGTAGAATCTCTCTACAGTCATTCTGATTCCCACACAGTTTCATTGATGATCCAGTACCAACCCAAAAACCCAGGATAGAGCGGTTTAGTGAATGTGGTCTGGACTGTGTGGATGAGGCTCATTGTGTCTCCAGAGACGCTGTAGAAGGACAGAGTTCCTGCACTGTGATCCACATACACTCCCATTCTACTGCTGATGGACTCTACTGGGAGTTTAGTCTCTATGTTATTGTGTATGAATGAGTAACTGGAGGAAGAGCAGAACAAACCCCAGGACTGATCATTACATCCAAACAAACACTCATTACCCTTTCCCTTCCTGCTGATGCTCTTATGTGACACTGATATACGCACATTATCACCACTCCTCTCAATCTCCCAGTAACAGCGTCCACACACACTTTCTCTACACAATACCTGAAAATACCAATCAAATCTGTCTGGATGAACAGGATACGTCTGATCTGTGTCAGTGTTAGTAATCACTCTGTTTCCTTTCAGACAGATGGAGGAGTTTATGCACTGTATTCAGATCCAGATTGAGCTGATGGGAATCTGATGGAGATAAAACACATTAGAATCAGGAATTATGAATCTGATCTTTTAATGTATCTGAACTCTTCATGTTCAATATATCATCAATGTCTCAGTACAGTTTACCAGATATCCTGTGAAAATCATCATTTACATCAGTGGCTCTCAACCTTTTTAGGCCGGTCTTATCAGTCTTCCCTGAATTTTAATGTTGGTTATTATTCTGCGATTATAATTTAAAGGCCTATTATTATTGTCACAGAAACGGTCTCTGTGGCTTCCTCCGATCGCCACCTGAGGACACCATCACCAGAATACTAACCTGTCACAGAACTACAACTCCCACACCTGGGCTGATCACACCTCCACCTGTTCCGTATTAGCTGGACTATTTAAGACTCTCATATCCCATCATGCTTTGCGAAGTCTTGTTTTGCCGTGCATACATTACTGAGCGTTTACCCTGTCTTCTGCTATCTTGTGTATGACCCTGGACTGCCTGTTTACCTTGTTTATCGATTGCTGCTGCCTGCCTTGTTATATCTCTGTCTGTTTCCTGGATTACTCTGTTCTGCCTGCTGCCTGCCCTGACTATCTGCCTGGTATTGACCTTGTTTCTGCCTTGTCTACGTTATCCCTGTTGCTGTTATCTGACCATTGCCTGTACGACTACGATTGTTTATTGAAGCTGCATATGGATCTCCCCGAGTCCCCTGCATCGTTACAGAAGACTTCGCCAGATCACGATCCAGCAGCCATGCATCGTCTGTCCACCGAGCTCTCCACTTAGGCCAGTGTACTGGCGGTCCACCAGCAGCAACTCACGCGTCTAACCTCTATCACCGAGGAGCTGGTCAAGACGCTGCAGAGTATGCGGTTGACACACGCCGAATCAAGTCCGCCATTAACCACGCCGCCTGCGGCTGCGGCTCCTGTCCAAACCGCCACCAGCAGCCCGCGTCTAGCCTTCCCCGACAAAATATGATGGTTCTCCAGCAAGGTGCAAAGGTTTCCTCCTCCAGTGTTCGCTATTCCTGTCCCAGCAACCGACTCTCTACCCCACTGACGAGAGCCGCATCGCCTTCATATGCTCACTCCTCACGGGGAAAGCTCTCGAGCTTTCTCTCAAGTAGGCGACTACTGTTTGGGAGAACGGTCAGTCATCATATTCCTCCTTAGATTCCTTTCTACAATGTTTCCGTCAGGTTTTCGAAGGAGGCTGGTGAACTTCTTTTGGCACTCCGCCAGGGTAAACAGACTGCCGCTGAATACGCTCTATCCTTTTGCACTCTGGCCGCACAAACTTCGTGGGTGGATGACACACTCAAGCTTCTTTTCCGAAAGGAACTTGGATTTACAGTCCGAGCTGGCTTGCCGGGATGAGGGAAGATCGTTGAATGGATTTTATTGATCTCGCTATTCGTATTGACAACCTCATTCAATCTAGACGCCCTGTCAAAAATCAAGCTCCCACCGCAGCATCCAATTCTCCGGGCTCTGAACCAGAACCCATGCAGATCGGTACCACTCACCTGTCATCAGAGGAGAGAGACAGACGCATACAGCAACGTTTGTGTCTCTATTGTGGTCAGTCCGGCCACATGCGAGCTTCCTGCCCCACGAGACCTACCAGTCGCGGCGCCACAGCGGTGAGTGCACACTCCAACTCATCTAACATTAAGACTGCGGCAACATTAATACACCATGAACAAATAATCCAGACAGAGGCTATGATCGATTCTGGGGCCGCTGGCAACTTCATGGACATAGATTTTGCACAAGCTCACAACATTCCTTTAATTCCCTGTACTTCTGTTTTGTCAGTGGTGGCGCTAGACGGACGCCCCCTAGGGACTGGACGGGTGCGTTACACTTCAGATGACGTCATCCTTCTAATCGGATCCCTGCACAAAGAATCACTCTGCTTTTTCCTGATTGAATCTCCTCAGCATCCGCTCATTCTTGGTTCCCCCTGGCTCAGAGAACATAATCCACAAATTTCCTGGGCAGACAATCAGATTACTCAGTCGTCGGCCACCTGCCTACAGACCTGTATCCAAACCCCTACTCGTCCTGAGACCCACGAGCCCACGTCACTCCAGAACAAACTACCTCCTGAATATCATGATCTCATCGAGGTCTGCAGTAAGACCCGGGCAGCTCAACTTCCCCCTCACCGTGATAGTGACTGTGCCATTGATCTGCTGCCCGGTACCACGCCCCCCAGGGGGCGCATTTTCCCTCTTTCCCAGCCTGAGTCTGAAGCTATGAAAAAGTATATTGATGAGTAATTAGCCAAGGGGTTTATACAGCCATCAACGTCACCCGCTTCAGCTGGATTCTTCTTTGTTAAAAAAAAGGATGGAGGGTTAAGATCATGCATCGATTATCGAGGGCTCAATGACATCACCATCAAATTCCGCTATCCTCTGCCTCTAGTTCCCGCTGCCCTGGAACAACTACGTTCAGCACGCTTCTTCACCAAGCTCGATCTACGCAGTGCCTTTAATCTCATCCGTATCCGCCAGGGGGACGAGTGGAAGACCGCCTTCTCCACCACATCCGGGCACTACGAATACCGGGTTATGCCCTTCGGGCTGGTCAATAGTCCGTCAGTATTCCAGGCTTTCATCAATGATGTCTTTCGGGATATGCTGAACAGGTGGGTGATCGTCTACATAGACGACATCCTTATATATTCAAACTCCTACTCCGAACATGTGCAGCACGTCCGAGCAGTTCTCCAACGCCTAATCCATCATCAACTTTACGTTAAACTAGAGAAATGCGAGTTCCACCAGACATCCACATCCTTTCTGGGTTACATCATCAGTGCGGAGGGGGTTGCTATGGATGATGACAAGGTTCAGGCAGTACTGAATTGGCCGTTGCCTACCACAGTAAAGGAGCTGCAGAGCTTCCTTGGGTTTGCTAATTTCTATAGAAGATTCATTCGTAATTTCAGCCTCATCGCAGCGCCCCTCACGTCTATGTTTAAGAGAACTAATCACAAATTCGAGTGGACACCGGCGGCAACAGAAGTGTTCCGGAAGTTAAAGGAGCTGTTTACCTCTGCGCCCATCCTGCATCATCCAGACCCCGAGAAGGAGTTCATTGTGGAAATTGATGCCTCTAGCACTGGTATTGGCGCGATATTGTCACAGAGACAGGGCAGTCCTCCCAAGTTGTTCCCTTGTGCTTTCTATTCCCGCAAACTTACCCCTCCAGAACAAAACTATGATGTTGGGAACCGTGAATTGCTGGCCATGAAAGCGGCCATGGAGCACTGGCGGCACTGGCTGGAGGGAAGCAAACATCCTTTCACTGTCCTGACAGATCACCGCAACCTGGAGTACCTGAGATCCGCCAAGCGCCTCAACCATTGTCAGGCCAGATGGGCAATCTTCTTCACACGTTTTCAATTCAATGTAACTTACCGCCCTGGCTCAAAGAACACGAAGGCAGATGCACTCTCACGCCAGTTCGAATCCAGTCTCACCCCACCATCTAATGAACCCATACTGCCCGCAACTATTCTCCTCGCACCCGTACAATGGGACATCATGTCCGAGATAACTGAAGCCCAACGACAAGAACCCGTTCCCGCAGATTGCCCAGCTTCTCTCACTTACGTCCCTTCCACACTTCGTCAACGAGTAATTCAGGAGGTTCACACGTCACCCAGCACTGGGCACCCAGGCATTGCCGCAACTACCCAACTGGTAACCAATCGCTTCTGGTGGCTAACTCTGTCGTCAGACATTGTCACTTACATCCAGAATTGCACCGTTTGTCAGACTACAAAAACCCTCCGTCACTCACCTGCAGGCCTTCTTCAACCCCTACCGATTCCACACCGTCCCTGGTCTCACATTGCTGTTGACTTCATCACCGACTTACCCAACTCCAAAGGTTATACCACCATACTCACCGTAATCGATCACTTCTCCAAGGCCTGCCGTTTCATACCTCTACCCAAACTGCCCACTGCACTTGAGACCGCTGAACATCTGTGCAATTATGTGTTCCGCTTCTACGGCCTACCCGAGGACATTGTCTCAGATCGCGGACCCCAGTTTACCTCCCGCCTCTGGTCATCCTTCTTCCAGAGACTCAATGTCAACATTAGTCTTACCTCTGGGTACCATCCACAAGCCAACAGGCAGGCAGAGAGACTTAATCAAGAGCTCATACGATACCTACGTTCCTACTGTCACCAGAATCAGTTGGACTGGAGCAGATACCTCTTCTGGGCCGAATATGCACAGAACTCACTACACAAACCAGCCACCGGTGTCTCTCCTTTCAAGTGCATTCTTGGATACCAGCCTCCGCTCTTCCCATGGACCGGGGAGCCCACTGACTTTCCTGCTGTGAACCACTGGTTGCAACGTAGCGAGGAGGTCTGGAATGAGGCTCATGTTCACCTGCAGAGGGCAGTACGTCGAACCAAGGAGCAGGCCGATCGCTATCATCGACCCCAACCTTCATACAGACCTGGACAGATGGTATGGCTCTCCACCAGGGATCTCCGTCTCCACCTACCCTGCAGAAAACTCAGTCCCAGGTACGTGGGTCCATTCAAAATCTTACGACAAATAACTCCAGTTTCCTATCGTCTAGACTTACCATCTGAATACCGTATCTCATCCACCTTCCATGTGTCTCTGCTTAAGCCCGCAGGTGGTCCAAGAGGAGGGGAGAGCCTAGAGGGGACCCGTGACCAGAGACCCCCTCCAATCATCGTGGAAGGCGAGGAGGCCTATCAGGTCAACAAGCTCCTGGACTTCAGACGCCGGGGTCGTACTTTACAATATCTGGTTGACTGGGAGGGGTTCGGCCCGGAGGAGAGGTCCTGGATCAATGCTGACGACATACTGGAACCCAGTCTCATCACGGAATTTCACAGGACCCATCCGGAGCATCTGGCCCCCCGGCCTCGTGAGAGACCCCGGCGTCAACATCCATCTTGCTTCGGGAGCCGCTCGCAGGGAGGGGGCTCTGTCACAGAAACGGTCTCTGTGGCTTCCTCCGATCGCCACCTGAGGGCACCATCACCAGAATACTAACCTGTCACAGAACTACAACTCCCACACCTGGGCTGATCACACCTCCACCTGTTCCGTATTAGCTGGACTATTTAAGACTCTCATATCCCATCATGCTTCGCGTGCCGTGCATACATTACTGAGTGTTTACCCTGTCTTCTGCTATCTTGTGTATGACCCTGGACTGCCTGTTTACCTTGTTTATCGATTGCTGCCTGCCTTGTTATATCTCTGCCTGTTTCCTGGATTACTCTGTTCTGCCTGCCGCCTGCCCTGACTATCTGCCTGGTATTGACCTTGTTTCTGCCTTGTCTACGTTATCCCTGTTGCTGTTATCTGACCATTGCCTGTACGACTACGATTGTTCATTAAAGCTGCATTTGGATCTCCCCGAGTCCCCTGCCTCGTTACAATTATATTTACACCATTCAATGGGGTCAGATGATTCTCTTTTAAAAGAAAATGATACTTTAACTCCCTCGGGTTGGCGGTCACGCCAGCGATACCACCTTAGTTTTTTTCTTACCAGTGTGAAAGAGACTCAAAATACTCTGTCAATGTTGCACATACAATTAAGAGTTGCACACCATTTTAATCTGTGGAATATCTTCTTTTATTTGTGTACACTCAGAGTAAAAACAAAATGTTGTGCTTTTTGCAAAATAAAGAAAACTAACATGATACGTGATCTGTCGTCTCCCTCTGAACGAAGTCCAATCTGATAGTTCTCAGAAAATGAACTGTAACTTAGTGAATACTAATCACAAAAAAATAGACTTATGTCTAAAGAAACGTTGAAATGTCAGGTTTTAAATCGTGTAAGTTAAATCGAAAACAAAAATTCTGTGTTTATGTAATCTGTATGAAAATAGACACAAGTCAGACGCCCGTGATTTAGCTCATTATCTGCTAATGCGGCCATGCCCACGGAGCCAGTGCTATTCAGACGCAAATTCTGAGGCAATACATGTATACATCATCTCAATCGTGTATTTATTGTCTTGAAAAGTGTTTATCTGTATGTTAAAGCCATAGTTAGCGATCTCTGGAAGCCTCTGTTAGTTCCTGGAATATCACATGGCTTGTTCTTCTTTAGGAGGCATTTGTGGACTAAAGGTGCACAGAGCACCCTCCGGGTGCAAGTATGAATTGAAAACACAGTACCCAGCGCTCATAGTGATGACAATAAATATTAAATAAATATTACTCCTCTGTATAGCAAATTGACATAAACATATGAGAATCCATCAATATTTCTCCAAATGTGCATGCTTTTAAGCTAAAAGCCTATATGAAATACCAAAGAGGTAGAGATAGAGATGTTCAGACGCTTTGCATCACAGAAATACATTATTTTTAAAGTATATAATAGAAAACCATTATTTTAAATTGTAATAATATTTCACAGTATTGCTGTTTTTTTCTGTATGTTTGATATGCACAATGATGAGTTTGAGACATGATCACAGAGGGTTTTTTCACAAAGCCTACCTGACTGAAAGGGCTCATTATTATGCAAGTCATCACAGGCCATTATGCGGATCTTTTGTCTTCTCAGGTGTGAATCAAAGCATTATTCATGAAGATTCACACCTCCACGCATACTGTGTTTCTTGACAAAAAGTGTCTTACAAAATTTTAATTAATATATGTTTTATATAACGAGTAGGCAGGATAATTTTACATCATTTTGAAGCAAAAACCTCTAGTCTACAATCTCCAATACCCAGAAGTCTTGTGAACACATATAATATTCTTTTTTGGGCCTTATTCAGTGACTTAAGTTTTTTTTTTTTTTCAATAACCTTGCATAAACGTTATTTCTTCAAAAAAAGAAAATATACATACATGTTGCTCACATAATATGGTAGCCAAGTTTGTGCTGAATACAGTGTAATGACAATTTTTTTCATTAATATGTTTATGAACAACTCAAAAAAGCACAAATGTCAAGGCATGTCAAACTTCTCCAGGGCCCCAAATCAGCCTCGACTCCAGAGGGTGAAACAGGGGGTTTCATGACCCTTTAACATTGTCTTTACAACTTCTCTGGAACTTGAATGTGGTAACTGACCTCTCGGATTTCATCAAAAACACATTAATTAGTGTTCTGAAGATGAACAAAGGTCTTAAGGGTGTGGAACGACATGAGGGTGAGTAATTAATGACAGAATTTTCATTTTTGGGTGAACTAACCCTTTAATAAATATACATGCATCTACTAGTCTTGTTGCACAAAAGAGTAGACAGTGAGTTTCTCTGCTTGTTTTCTTAGTGACTTACATTGTAGGAAGTCGTTCCTGGTTTGGGAACAATGTTGGTGAAAGTGACTGGGAAATCAACAGACATGAAGAGTTGTGATTATCGTGTCAAGAGAAAATGATCCCTGCATCCGTTCCTAAGACATTTCTAATATGATTTCTCTACATGATATGAGATGATGGAGGATCATTTCTGAGAGCAGATGAATCTCCAGGACTTTACCTCTGTCAGAGATCTTCTTCAGCTCCTCTTTGCAGAAATCCTCCAGTTTGTCTCTCAGCTGAAGGACAGATTCTCTCACCCCATCAAAAGAGGAGAGAGAACTGAAGGGATCGTCATTTACATCTGTACATTTAGGAGGAGCTGAGAGAGACTGGAAACTCTACAGAAAACAGAAATCAAAGCTCATCACCTCCACACTTCAGCCAATAACCTGCACTACTGTCAGATTTGAGCAGCTCTTGTTGATCTTTAGTAACTCTCCTCAATCCAGCACTTTCACAGCATCAGATTCATTCTTCTCATATTCATTATATCATGATGATATAAGAGCTGTAAGTTCTAGTGTTTGACCCTTAAACTATATGTGAACTTTATAGGGAAACACTTGATGATCAAACATCTGCCAATAACATAAATGAAATAGATCAAGTGCATCAATAGAGTCACATGACAGGATTGAGTAGATCTGATCAGGAAAAGCAGTTCATATGTTCACACTTACAAATAAGTCAGATAAATTAATTGGTAAATGTATTTGGCGTGCTGTCCAGGAAGAGGGCTCCGAGCTCGGTAATTGGCCCGAACACAGAGTACCCAGATCAACACTTCAGTCAACGGTTCATTCTGTTCTCATGAAATGTTTCTCTGTGAGTCTCTTGCTCAAGTCCACTATGATCCTGTTCTTCTTGATCTCTGTTACCTGCAGGAAATGGATGTGATCCTGTGTGTGTGAAAGCTGCTCCAGCTCAGCGTCTCTCCTCCTCAGATCATTGATCTCCTGTTCCAGTCGCTTCAGTCGTCCTTCAGCTCGACTCACTGCAGTCTTTTCCTGATCTCTGATTCGCTGTGTGGCCTCAGAGCGGCTTCTCTCAATGGAGCGGATGAGCTCAGTGAAGATCCTCTCACTGTCCTCCACTGCTGTCTGTGCAGAGTGCTGTGAAGACACACATCACAATCACACAGTGGCTTCAGTGAGTCCTCACTGAGACTTCTCAAACTTCTCTTCTTCTCCAGACTCACCTTATGAGACTCCACAGCCTCTCTCAGCTGCTGAAGATCTTTCTCTTTCTGCTGGATCCTCTGCTGGAACAACCTCTGCGTCTCCTTCAGCTGGTGCTAAAGGACAAACCAATGACAGGAGAAACATCACATAAATCATCAAGTAAACAGATATAAATCCAGTATCAATGAAGTGCTGAGATTGAGGGGTTAAAGATCTTACATGATAAGGTTATAGGTTCATTCATAAGTGTCAGCATTATTTCATCAATCTCTAGTTTTATTGTTACAGTCACGCCTGTCCTGGACTCCGTTTCCCTCATCAGCTTTCCCGCTCCCCCTGGATTCCCTGCACCTGTTCCTCGTCATCAGCACACCCTTATGTTGGACTCACTCCTTGTCCGTTCTTGTTGTTAGTATTGTGTCTTAAACGTGTTCGCTGTTCCTTGTTAAATAAAGACCCTGTTTGTTAGAAGTCCGTTTATGGCTCATCCCTGCTTCAGCAACACGGAGTTGTAACATTTATAGGGATAGTTCACCCAGAAATGTAAATTCTTTCATTGTTTACTCATCCTCATGTCTTTCCAAACTTGTAGGATTTTCTCTTGAAGAACACAAAAAAAGATATTCTGAATAATGTCTCTGTTTCTAGAGCCCAAATAAAATATTATGACATGTCAATAACACCAAACCTCACTGTCTCATGCATGTCATACGACTAAACATGCCACCATATTTGATTTTTCTGTAGCATCTGGACCAATCAGACACATAATTAATCATTATATTTAATGAATAATTCAGAAAACTACAGAAGTGAAATTTCCCCAAATACAGCTAACACCAGGTCTCTGGTTACAGGACATATGAGGACTGATAAGGTTTATGAAGGAATTTGCAGGGACCTGTAACTCTTACTTAATTCTCGTTGGAAAGGACTAATAACCTCTTTTAATCCTATATATTCTATGTATAACCACTTGAAAAAAAATGTATCCAATTTTCACATTTTATGATTTTCTTATCACAGGGATATAGATATTCATTTTCTATATATTAATTCAAACTCTTTTGGATTAATGTTTCAGAATTGCATACTGTGGTTAACTAAGATCACATGGATCACATGTTTGGTATCTATGGGCTTTTGTTTCCTATTTGTTAATTTAAGTTACATGTTGCTAACTCTGTGACACAGTATTTTGAATCTTGAAGGTTCTTCTCTTGAAAACTCAATCAAATTTTATATGCAAATGCACTGCTAGAAGAACAAAAGATTGTAAAAATTTTCCTCTGAAGCTTAAGTGACCATTGGTTCACTGACCCGGGGAGGTGGGACCCCCACACAGAGTTGAAAGGCAACTTCACACCAATGCTCTTCTCTTCTGCCTTCTACTGCCACTTCTTCTGGTTGATGAGCGTGTCATTCCAACTCGGCAGAAAATTGCAACTTTACCATCACTGAACAGGCATCCATCAGCTCTTCCTTCTTCTCTGCATCTTCCATTTGCCGTTCTGCGTAGCTGCGATGACAGGCCTCGATCTACAACCAGCCATTTGTTTACTCATGGCGAGAGAGAGAACTCCTCTCTCAACCAGAACAGAGTTGAACTAACCATACAAGTTTATCACAGCTTCTTCAATTGACACAGAAGAAATCGATTGAAACTCATGGAACTATCACAATTCTTCTTCAGGAACTTCAGAAACTGCTTCCACTGCATAACTCTTTCCCATAGCTTCATTCTCTGTTTTTGTTTTCGGTTCATGTGATTGTATGTGTAATGATTTGTCACAAAAGCTGGGATCCATTTGCATGCTTTATTATAAAGGAGCGTAGTCGTACAGGCAGGGTCAGGCAGGGGTAAACAGGAATGGCAGAGGGCAGACACAGAATTGTAGTTAAAATACAGGCAAGGGTCAGGACTGGCAGATATCACTCACAGATCAGAATGCAAAGCAAAGGTCAGGGGTAGGCAGCAAAGGATCGTAGGCGGTAGGCAACAGGTTCAATAACGGGCAGACAGTCAGACAATAGAATAACGTTCAGAAACGTACACCAAGGCAATACAAGACTTCGCGAGACTGAGAGGATTGAGAGTCTTTTATAGTCCGGTTGATATGGAACAGCTGATGAGGTAATTAGTCCAAGGTGAGGGCTTATGGGAAATGTAGTGTGTGTGTGTGTCAGTACTCGGGTGAGGGCTCTGTGACAGAGACGAGAAGTGAATTGGGGACCAAGATCAGAGACGATGTCCTCCGGTAAGCCGTAGATACGGAAAAACCCAGTTACAGAGTTGTTCAGCTGTCTGCATGGCAGTGGGGAGTTTGGGCAATGGAATGAGGCGACAAGCTTTGGAGAAACGGTCAATTACTGTGAGTATGGTGGTGTGGTTGTCGGATACAGGGAGGTCGGTGATGAAGTCAATGGCTATGTGGGACCAGGGGCGTTGAGGCAGCGGTAACGGTTGGAGCAGACCAGCAGGTATCTGACGTGATGGTTTGTGGATGTTACAGGTAGTGCAGTGATTGACAAACTGGGCTGTGTCCTTGGTCAGCGTTGGCCACCAGAAGCGATTTTGTAGGAGATGGATTGTAGCAGTTATCCCTGGATGACCAGAGGCCAGTAGGCTGTGGACCATTTCCAACACACGGGCTCGAAAGTTCTCAGGAACGAAGACTTTGTCAGGTGGGCAGTCCGGTGGGGGATCTCTGTCTGGGCATTGGCTTCGTCCAGTTCAGTCATGATGTCCTACTGTATGGGTGCATCGACAAGAGATGTAGGTAAGACAGTTTCAGGGTTGTGTTGTATGAGTTCACCTTCGTGCTGACGTGAGAGGGCATCGGCTTTGACATTTTTGGAGCCTGGTCGGTAGGTGACAGTAAAGTGGAAGCGGGAAAAGAACAATGACCAGCGGGCCTGGCGAGGATTTAGTCTCTTTGCAGTTCTGAGGTATTCGAGGTTCTTATGGTCTGTCAGAACAGTGAATGGATGAGTTGCTCCCTCCAACCAATGGCGCCATTCTTCGAATCCGGCTTTCATGGCAAGCAGTTCTCGGTCTCCGACATCATAGTTTCGCTCTGCTGCAGTGAGTTTTCTGGAATAGAAACAGTTTAGGTGGATTACCTTGCCTTTGAGAGAGTACGGCCCCAAGACCAGTGCTGGATGCGTCGACTTCCACTGTGAACGGTAGTGAAGGATCAGGGTGATGCAAAATGGGGGCTGTAGTAAAGCGTTTCTTTAATTCTTGGAAGGCTTGGATGGCAGGAGGAGACCACTTGAGAAGATTGCTTCCCTTCTTGACCATGCTTGTGAGCGGACAGGCAATAGTGCTGAAGTTACGTATGAAGCGGCGGTAGAAGTTTGAGAATCCCAAGAAACGTTGTAACTCCTTGAGCGTCTTAGGTTGTGGCCAATTGAGGATTGTAGATACCTTCTTCTCATCCATCACCACCCCGTCAGGACTGATGATGTAACCCAGGAATGAAATCGAGGTTTGGTGAAACTCACATTTTTCTGCCTTTGCGTACAGCTGGTACTGGAGTTCGTCTCTGTGACAGTATGCATGTGTTTAGATTAGTTGTGTTTGTAATTTACTTAACTCCCTGAGGTCTGAAAACGTGCCAGCGCGTTTTGCAGGTTTTTTTTCACATTGCAGCAAAACAGAGACTTAAAATACTCCGTCATTTTTTGTCATAGAGACATAAGTAATATATCAATTGAAACTATAGAATATCTTCTTTTATCTGTATACACTCAGAGTAAAAACAAAATGTTGTGCTTTTTGTAAAATAAAGAAAACTAACATGATGCGTGATTTCTCGTCTCCCTCTGAAACGAAGTCCAATCTGATAGTTCTCAGAAAATGAACTGTAACTTAGTACTAATCACAGAAAAATTACACTTATGTCTAAAAAAAATGTTAAGATGTCAGGTTTTAAATCATGTAAGTCAAATCGAAAACAAACCTTCTGTGTTTATGTAATCTGTATGAAAAGAGAGCCATGTCAGAAGTCCGTGATTCAGCTCATTATCCGCTAATGCGGCCACGCCCACGGAGCCAGCGCTATTCAGAGGCAAATTCAGAGGCAATACATGCATTCATCATCTCAATCGTGTATTTATTGTCTTGAAAAGTGTTTATCTGGATGTAAAAGTCATGGTTAGCGAGCTCTAGAAGACATGCAGTTAGTTCCTGTTTTCCTTTCTTCTATAGATGAATTTTAGATGAGTTTTTGTTTCTTTAGCGCCCTCCAGCTGCAGTATGAATTGGAAACTCCATTCATGGAATAGCCTCTTCTTCTTTTAGATGAATTTGTGGACTAAAAATGCACAGAGAGCGCCCTCCGACTTCTAGTATGAATTTGAAACACCAGCGCTCATAGTAATGACAATGAATATTAAATAAATATAACTCCTCTATAGAAAATTGACATAAGCATATGAGAATCCAATATTTCTCCAAATGTGCATGCTTTTAAACTAAAAGCCTATATTCAGACTCTTTGCATCACAGAAATACATTATATTTTAAAGTATAATATAAAACCATTACTTTATATTGTAATAATATTTTTCTGTATGTTTCATATACTATGAGCTTGAGACATCACAGAAGGTTTTTTTCACAGCCTACCTGACTGAAATGCCTCATTAATATGCAAGTCATTTCAGCTCATTACTATGCAATTCTTTTGTCTTCTCAGGTGAGAATGGCCCATTATTCAGTGGTGATTCACGCCTCCACGCATACTGTGTTTCTTGGCAAAAAGTGTCTTACAAAAACTAAATCAATATATTGTTTTATATGAAGGAGTAGGCTGCATAATTTTTACATAATTTTGAAGCAAAAACTCTAGTCTACAACCTCCAATACCCTAAAGTATTGTAACACAGATTTACTATACTTTTTTTGGCCTTATTTCAGTGACTTAAGTTTTTTGTTTTTTCAATAACCACGCATAAATGTTATTCCTTCAAAAACACAAACATGTACATACATGTTCCTCACATATTATGCTAGCCTAGTTTGTGCTGAATACAGTGTAATGACACTTTTTCCATTAATATGTTTATGAACAACTGAAAAAAGCACAAATGTCAGGGCATGTCAAAACTTCTCCAGGCCCCAAATCAGCCTCAGACTCCAGAGGGTTAATAAACTTGTGCACAATGCCAATTTGGTTCTGACTCCCTGCCTGTAGATAAATGTCACTTAAATTATTGATCTTGTTACACACACTAAGCGCTGTAAATGCTAAGAAAGAATTGGGCTTGATAAATATCATTTTCTTAGAATGAATTAATAATCAATACTGAGGGTTCACAGGATGAATTGATTGATTGTAATGTTAATGTAGCTATATCAAGTTAATCTGATTAACTGATCCAAATATTCATAATTATTCATTAGTGATGAGTAATCATTAATATTTCCCCTTTGTGCTAATTTGCTACATTTCTAAACGCTTCAGAAGACTTAGGCTGCGTCCAGAATCTCTCTTGATTAGGTACTTATTTTGAAAAAGTATTTAATTTGTGATTGCTAAAAAAGTATGTTCTACATAGTATTAATGTAATCTGGACATACTACATTCACCATGTTGTCATTATCATGTGATCTAACAGCATCAGTTGTGTTGCTTCACTGCCATTCACAAATCATCTCCCATGGCCTCATAGGATAGTAAAGTCCATCCATCGTATGCACACTTAAGAATTTCAGAAGTAGTTGGTCATCTGGGTACTTTTTGCCCACTCTTCTATGAGTACTATGAATTAAGACATACTTCTTTTGTGACATACTGTTTTTGAGCAACTATATAGTAGGGAGGTATGCGATTTCAGATGGAGCACTGTATTAACCCACTTAGAGTTGGATTTATTTTATGCTACCTTAATGTCCTTTATGAAGATCGAAACATTTGGACCCGATTGACTTTCAATATATGGACAGTGACATTTCCTAAAATACCTTCTTTTGAGTTCCTCAGAAAAAATCATACCAGTTTTGGAATAACATGATAAATGTTCCTTTTTTGGGTGAACTATTGGTCTATTATGCTTTTTCCCATGTTCATCTTTCTTTAGTATGTAACTGTTTGAGCATAAAAAAGTCACTCCAAAGGCAGTTGCCGCCTCTATTGTAGTCTTGAGTTTTCTCAATATCGTCACAATATCCCTCATTTAAATAATTCCCACCCAAGATATACACAAAATAAAGGGGTTGAGTTGTGTTAGTAGTCTGTTGTCAGCCAAGTACAAATACAAACATACAAATTGAAAAACAAAGGACCCAATATTGAACCTTGGGGTACACCATCAGAAGTCTTATTACCTACCTCATTTATTCCTTTACACAATATTCATCATTTAGATAATCCCCACATAAGACACACACAAAATAAAGGGGGCGAGTCCTGGTTGTGTAGTGTGTTGTCATCATGTCCAAGAGACATTTTTACCACCCTTAATCTAAAGCCTTTTTTTTTTGGCTTTAGTAGAATAGGGAAGGCATAGGACATACAGCTGTAGCTTTTTGAATATTATGGAAAGCAGAAGCACGTGCAAGGTGATCATTTGTGTTTATAAAGCATATACAGTTGTATTTTTTTCAGAAAATGACCGATTGTTTTGCTAGATAAGACCCTTATTCCTCGTCTGTATCGTTTAAAGTCCTTTGAAGCTGCACTGAAACTGCAATTTTGACCTTCAACCATCTGGAGGCCATTGAAGTCCACTATAAGGAGAATAATCCTGGAATGTTTTCATCAAAAACCTTAATTTCTTTTCTACTGAAGAAAGAAAGACATCAACATCTTGGATGACATGGAGGTGAGTAAATTATCAGGAAAAGTTTATTTGAAAGTGAACTAATCCTTTAAAGAAACTGGAACTAAAACAGTGAGACAGAGAGGGTGAAAACAGGTGCTGCAGCAAAGTAATTATAAGTCAATGACTTTTTTGAACATTAACCCTTAAATGCATACCTCAGGTCTTTAGCAACCCCGGACATCATTTACTACCCTCCTCCTCATTCATTTCTTAAAGTTAAATATCAGCCTTCTTGGTATTCCTCAATCAATTCATTATTAAGAATATAATAAGAAGAAAGTCATAAAATTATAAAAGAATGCCTATTTTTGTGTTCATTTTTTGTAAAAAATTGTATAGGGTTGCTAACGACCCTAGGTGTGTTTCAGTGTACGTATATTTTTTTTCTGCACAACAATAAATGAATCTTTGATGACGGAATTAGTGCAATTCATTCCACAAGGTGGCTGTTACGTGTGCCCTGGGTCCGTGTTCTATTATCATCACATGGACTCCATTTCCCACAATCCCCCACCTAGGAACTAATCACACACTCTTATCTGTTTCCCATCAGTGTCACTTTATAAGCTACACTCACACACACACACTCATAGCTGAATATTGTTTAGCATTGTTTTTGACCTTGTCTCCGTGTTCCTTGCCTTGCCTGTGTTTTTGACCCTGGACTGTTTCTTTGTTTGATGATCGTTTGATGCCTGCCTTGACCATAGCCTGTGTTTGGATTTCTTATTTGCCTTGCCTTTCCTGTATCTGTTTGCTGGTGTATGACCTACTTAGTGATGGGAAACCAAGGCTTTCTGAAGCGTTTGAGGCTTTCATCAAATTGTGCCGAAAAATGGTTCATTACTCAAAGCTTTTAACACAGTGCGCATTAGCGACATCTGGTGGTCAAACTTCTTTTCTGCACCATATCTAAATCATTGTGGAGCAGATCTATGGTTTGAAAAAGCACGTGACCAAACAAAGCATCGGAGGTCCGTGACATGGAATCACTCTTGTCTTGGATCAACACAGTTCTATCTAATCTGATCTAATCTAAATTAATTTGTGACAATGAGACCACAACTTGTGTCATGTATAACCTATAGTCAACAGATTTACATATTGATCAATAATATAAAATAAACAATGATGTGATCATAATTGATGTGAGCTGTTTAACCCTTATGTTCTATTCGAGGTCTCTGGGACCCCAGCAATAAAACATGATTAAATGCATTTCAAACAGGCTGTCTCGACTTTCTGATACTGCATGACGTTCAAAGCTTCAAACGTCATCAATCACGTGGTATTGTCATTTCGATACAAGCATCGGTACAATGTATGATACAATAGTGCTTTGAAAACAGCGTCGGAGCATCGGAGCCCCAGTATCAACAGTCCCATCACTAGACCTACTGCCTGTACGACTACGCTCTCCTGTAATAAATTCTACATGTGGATCTCCAACTCCATTGCCCCGTCCAATACATTACAGAATACTCAGCCACACCAAGATCCAGCGGCTTTTATGAGCGTTTCCAGCCACAACATGGATCCAGCAGTACATCTTGTCCACCTACGTCAAGGTTAATTGTACCCTCGAGGACCACATCCAAAAGTTTCTGGACACTGCACATTTATCTGACTTGCTTGACTTGCTCTCATTGATTTCTTCTGTCATGGATTAAACCACTGCAAGATTATTTAATCAGTTATGGTCCTCGAGGGTCACTCTTTGAATTTTTGGATTTTGCTCTCTTTTCACTGTGGGGGTTGCGGAGGAATGCAATATTACTTCTGTGCCTTTAATGGTAACCCACTCACAAAACGGCGGCCACCACAACACCATGTCACAGTCAATCTTCTAGAGCCCTGTCACGTCTCAGCAGACCTTCCAGAGCCTTGTCACATCTCAGCATACCTTCCAGAGCCTCGTCACGTCTCAGCATACCTTCCAGAGCCTCTTCACGTCTCAGCATACCTTCCAGAGCCTCTTCATGTCTCAGCAGATCTTCCAGAGCCTCATCTCTTCTCAGCAGATCATCCAGAGTCACGTCACGTCTCCGCTGATCGTCCAGAGTCATGTCTCTGTCGATCGCCCAGAGTCACGTCTTGTTGCAGTTGTCATACCACAACCCTCCTCTGTTCTGTTGGGGGAACCTGTCGTCAAGCGTCAGAGGTTGCATGAAGGATCCACCCCTGGTGTCAGTTCGAACAGCTGGTTTCCCCAAACCCATTAATTTTAGTCCTCCTGCTCCTGAACTGATTCCCCTGTCTGCAGCGCTCCCCATAATGGGGGTCGCTTTATGGTGTACCTGGGCCGCATACATTACCGCTGAATCTCCAGAAGTGGTGGCTTACGCTGCAGAACTTCTGGAGGTAGTTACTCCCACTGCAATTTCCCTAGAGGTTGCGGCATATGCTGCAGAACCTCACGAAGTGGTGGTGCTTGCTTCAGCTACATGCACGGTGGTGGCGTCCAGCGACAAGCTTTCATCCTAACCTGAATCAGTCACAGAGTCCGTTGATGAACTCTTGTCCTGTCTTGACCCAGCCGCAGAGGCTGTCTGTGAACTTTTGTCTTTCCCAGAACCAGCCACAGAGGCCATTTATGATTCCTCCCTGTTTATGGATAATACCACTGTAGAACCTCCAGAGGTGGCAGCATCCGCTGCAGACCCTCTAGAGGTGTCAGTGGTACCCAGCTATGAACTTTCCATCCTGTCATGGCTAAGGAGGCCATCTATGAACTTTCACCCAGTCCTGTCCTGTCTCAGCCAAGATGGCTGCCATGCCTGAGCCCTCAGCCGAGATGGCTGCGCAAACATCTGCTCTAGAGCTCACTCCAGTCCTTGAATCCGCTCCAGACCTTGAATCCGCTCCAGAGCCCGCTCTAGTCCATGAATCCACTCCAGAGCCCGCTCCAGTCCATGAATCCGCTCCAGAGCCTGCTCCAGACCATGAATCCGCTCCAGAGCCTGATCCAGCCCATGAGATCACTCCTGAGCATTTCAACTTATGAATCCAATCCAGAGTCCACCTCAGTCCATAAATCCACTCCAGAGTTTGCCACGGTCCCAGAACCCAACCTCGTATGTTATGAACTTCCTGTCTGCCTGGAGATGACCACAGAGGTCGTCAATGAGTTCTCTGCCTGACTGGATGCAACTATGAACTTGGCTCCTGGGGTTCCTGTCCGCCTCAACATGACCACAGAGGTCATACCAGAACTGTCTGCCTGCCTCTACACGACCAGAGAGGATGTTCTAGAGAAGATGTTCTGAGGTGGTAATCTGCGCCTCCGTGGGGATCTTCAAGCCTGTCGCCCTGGCCGTCTGTCCAGCCTCCTTCACCCTGGCCGTCTGCCCTGCCTTCTTTGCCCTGGTTGTCTGCCCTACCTCAGTTTCCAGGCTGTCTTCGTCTCCACGGACCTGGCCCACCATCCCGCCCCTTGTTCCGCCTCCGCTCCACCTCCCTCCTGGACTGTTTAGGAGTGTCTGGAAGCCACTCCTTTTGAGGGGGGGCTCTGTTACATGTGCCCTGGGTCCATGTCCTGTCACCACAATCCCCCACCTAGGAACCAATCATGCACTCACCCCACACAGCAAAAGAACTCCGTGGCGGATCGGCCGCGGAGGTATCACGGCTCCTGAACCGTATCCGCGAATGGACCCATATGGGCGTCTACTTGCGCGCAGTGACAGATCCGCAACGAAGGCAGATCGTGGCTCCGCGCTGCATCCACTCGCATCCGCGATTAAAACCTTACCTCCGCTACAACTGTTACAGTAAAGGCGCGTGCGCATCCACGGATCCGACATGGGTCCGCTCAGGATCCGCTGATCGACAGTAGAATTTACGGTGCCGCCCGGAGGCAGAGCTGATCCTCTGGGAGGTGCTAAAATGAATGTGACAGTCACGCGGGTTTGGCGATTTGAATGCGGATCCGCCTAGGAGTCTCCTGCTGTGTGGGACACCTGTTTCCCATCAGTGACACTTCATAAGCTGCACTCACACACACACTCATGGCTGAATATTGTTTAGCCTTGTTTTCGACCTTATCTCCGTGTTCCTTGTTCCTTGCCTTGCCTGTATTTTTGACCCTGGACTGTTTCTTTGTTTGATGATCTTTTGCTGCCTGCCTTGACCATAGCCTGTGTTTGGATTACTCTTTTGCCTTGCCTTTACTCTATCTGTTTGCTGGTATATGACCTACGCTCTCCTGTAATAAAGCTTGCATGTGGATCTTCAACTCCGTTGCCCCTTCCAATACATTACAGTGTCAATGTCTAAAAAACACAATGATGAAGTGACGATTCATTCAGACAGAAAATGAAAGAATAAGCAAAAAATGAAAATGGTTCAGTGATTTATTGCAGAGCAAGTACTGAAAGCAATCAAATATGACTGACACTGTCACTGGATGGATCTGGCGAAGTTATTAGTTATCTAAATATTCTCAAAACTATATAATTTTCAACATCTTCAAAATCAATATGTTTGAGATTGTGAATGGGCTCATATTCGCGACACTTAAACAAAACTAGCCTATTATTTGCTGAATTTACTGGGAAATGAGCTCTGACCAGGATAGTAATGATGGCATAAAACATCTACTCAAACTGAGCCCTTTCAAGCGAAGGGTAAAGATCCTTCTGTGTTAGATTTAGATCCGGGTCAATAAAGACCCGAATATTTAAGAATGATTGGTGAAACATTCATGCATTTAAGGGTTAAAGCATGTAAATGTATTCCAGTAGACCCCATAAACAAAATTATGTAAATGATCATAATGGGACACTTTAAGTTCATACCTGTTTCTCTGTCCTCTGTGCTGCAGCTGATACAGTGTCGTGGTTTTTATGTTCATCCATCATACACAGCACACATATACAATTCTGATCAGTGCGGCAGAAAACCTCAAGGATCTTGTCGTGTTTCGTGCAGATCATCTCCTGCAGTCGTCCAGTAGCTTCAGTCAGATTGTGTCTCTTTCCTTTAAAGAAGGTCTCATGTTGTTCAAGGTGATTCTGACAGTAGGAGTTCAGACACACCAGACAGGACTTGACGGCTTTGTGTTTTCTTTCAGTACAGACATCACACTGCACTTCTTCAGTGTAACAGTCAGCAGGAAGTTTAATCTTCTTCAGTTTCTCCACCAGTTCAGCCAGAATGGTGTTTTTAGCTAAAGCAGGTCTTGGACTGAAGGTCTGTCTGCACTGAGGGCAGCTGTAGACTCTCATCTGATCCTCCTGATCCCAGCAGCCTGTAATACAGATCTTACAATAACTGTGTCCACAGGAAGTGGTCACTGGATCCTTCAGGAGATCCAGACACACTGGACACATGAACTCATCCTGAGAAATTCTGGCTTCTGCCATTTTACTGCATGAACACAGAGACACAAACACACAACAGCTCAACTACACTTCAGTTTCTCTAACTCTGAACTCATGTGAGTCCTTTTTCTGGGTTTGAGTTTGAGGCGTGTCTGTAAAGCAGGTTCCTCATTCTTGGTCCTGAAGAGCCTCATTCCTGCTAACTTTTTAGTTTCCTTGTGTGTTCCTACACCCATTGTGTTTAATCAGTCTCAGACACACACTCAAAAAATATAAGTTAGACAGAAGCTAGACAAAACCCTTAAAATTTCAGTAATTCTGTATCCTAAAATACTGCAGACTGAAAACTGTGTCCAGAATCAAAGTTCCTTAAAGTCATCGTCACCATGAAATGCAAATTGCCAGATCTTGTTATTATTGAATATTGCAGTGTGTATTATAAATTATTTATCTATACACGTATGAATAAACAATAATAATTATAGTGAAAAAAATAATAATAAAAATATAGCTGCAAGCAGCGATGGCGGGCCCAAGCCCGGTTGCACTGCCAACCCGTTTGTGCAACAGTCTTATGCTCCAAAAGCATGCTTTCATTAAATTTCAATATGTGTGGTACAAAAAATAAAATTATAAAATTAATAAATAGAGCCAAATCACAGAACCTGCAAAGACGATTTTAATGTCAGGTAATAGTAAGGTACATGTCTAAATTTTTCTGCTCACTTATGCAAGTTTATTTTAAACAGCCACTTTTATAAAATCAAGTGAAATTTACTTACAGTAAATAGTGATTTTTAATCAATTTGAATTATATCAGTAAATAATTCATTTAAAGACACGTGTTGTACATGATGTTTGCAAACACAGCACATGACTTTCTATAACACCCATGTTGAGAAAACACACATTCTCCTTTGTAAAAACAAAACAAAGATTTAAGTCTTGTATGAATCAGAACATGAAATCACAGGTGTTGGTAATAATAATTGTAACTCAAATGACATTTGAAAAGTAGTCCTGTCCAAATAGTGATATAATGTCATGGTTCAATTTCAAATGAGTGTGAAGTTATCATTTGCAGTTCAATATTTCTATAAGTTCATCAAAAATACACACACACACACACACAGGTTTGTATTGCTGTCTTAGTAAGGTCATTGCATAGACTTCCACTGATTTTAAATCGGGTCAATGATATTTTCTATCACCTAACACAACCCCTACTCCTAAAGGCCCCAGTATACTTCAAACAAAGTTCTTTTTCGTTCTTCGTTTAGGAGTAAAACGAAGTTCGAAATGCGTGACCAGCGATATACTGTAAACAAACATCTGACGCCGCCCACACTGCTGAGATCGACATTTAGATGAATATGTAAATATGTGCCACGCACTTTCTTCTCAGTAACAAAATAAACACAACAAAAATGAGAAAACAGCAAGCATTTATTATAGAAAGCATAAGAAAAGCGTCTGATCATAACAGCATGGGAATGTTAGCACAAGCTCTGCAAAGTAGCACTCCAGTCACGTCACGTTTTCATATAGCACTTTATTCAATAGATTGCTTAAAATCAAGCAGCTTTACAGTATCAAACATGAAAAACAATGTTAGTGCCTCATTTTTTTACAAGCAGAACTTCATTTTGTATTATAAAGTGGCTATCCAGTGTGTTCATGTTTTCACCCGCAGAGCTCTTACCTCGACAACTCAAACACACGAAATGATTCAAAAGACACGTCCCCACACGAGTGAAGGCGGAGCCTCAGCGCACACCTCCTATTGCGTTATCATCACTGACCAATGGTTTTCCTGAAAGTTCGCTTTTGCAAGCCGTTCCGAACTTCCAAAAAGAACACAAAACGAACTTCGTTTTGGCCTGATTTTGTTCGAAATGACGTCAAATCAGTTCGTTCTTCGATTTTGTTTGAAGTATACCGGGGCCATAAACCTACCCATCACAGAAACATGTAACCATCACTAGATTTAAATTAAAACATATTTTGGCTGATTTATAAGCCTTTTAAAATAGTGAGGACCAGTCAAATCTCCTCACTAGTGGGTTGTGAAAGTATTCCACAAAATAAGTGAGGACATTTGGTCCTCACAAGTATAGTCAAAACAAGTACAGAGAGGGACACAGACAGAGACCCACACACACAGACACACACACACTCTCACGCACACACAGAAAGAGTCAGATGAGGGAGTGAGGGGGAGTTAGGGGGAGTGAGGGGAGAGGGGGGAGGGGGAGGGGGAGGAGGGAGTGAGGGGGAGGGGGGTGCCACAGAGAGAGGGAGAGAGAGGGTGAAAAAATCCACATTCAAACCAAAATATTGGACTTCCTGTTGGTCAGAGCTAATGACTGTAAATTAGAAAGTTGCCCGCCTTAATGAGATCAATGTGTGTACCGAGTTTGGTGACTGTAGGTTAAACTAACCCCCCACTTTTTTCAAAAGGTGGCGCTATAGAGGCCCTCCTTCCTGCCCATTTCTGAGGCTTTTCCCATGTCTACTGGATGACAATCCTGACCTATGAGTCGAGTTTCATGCAATTTGAAGCATGCTAAGTGTCTCAAACCCATCCAAAAGAAATATTGAAGTTTGATCTGTTGCTATGGCAACAGTGTTTGAAAAAATATTAAAAATCTTTTTACAGGTCTTCATTCGTTATGTCTTGACATTATTCTAATGAAGTTTGAAGCAAATTGGCTAAAAATTTGAGGGTGATCTTAAAGCATTTTGAAAGTAACACACTTCCTGCTGCCAGTTGATGGCACTATAACTTTGACTTACAATAGTCACATCCATGTGGTCAGCTTTGTAGCATATGCACACGTATCAGGATAATCAATAAACTTTGGAATGTTCAGAACGCTTTTAGCATGCTGGACTGTGTCGTAAAATCTCGCCTTGGCTCCGGCCGGTCTGCAAAAGACGAGCAGATTTGACAACTTTGTTATTAAACAGAGATGTCCTCTCTCCAGCTCTGGAGACTTCAAAGGATCGACCCCCGGGTGTGGGCCCAGAGACTGACCAGACTAATTCCAACACACACCACACACACACAGACACACACAAAAACACACAAACATACATTATTGACTGTATATGTAAAATATAACTATGCCAAAATGTACCCGTCATGTATCTCAAGCGTATGCATGTTTCCTAATGTTTAGACTTAGTTTAAATAACTGTAGTTGAGTTAGTTTTAGTTGTAATGATGGAATTTTGTCTGTACACCATAACTTCTTTTATATGCCTTTCTGATTTATCAAGTTTGATCTCTCCGTAAAGCTCCGGACTCGAGCTATTCACTAATGTATGTCACACTGCTGACAAATGCATTGTACTATTTTTAATAGTACTTCGAAGGAAAATGAACACTGATCCAACCTCATGAATTATGCAAATGAGTTCGCAAGAGAAGACAAAGGAATCCTTGCCCGCCAAAGATTGCATTGCATCCATTGGCCACCCAACTCAGGAGGTGGGTTAGTTTCGTTTTCCATAAAAGCAAAGACGCACAATTTTTCCGTCGTCTCCCGATTGTCTCTCGACTGCCCCTGAACTGCCTCAGGCGACAGCGCTGTCATCACACGCTCAGCTCCTTCCGGGACGACCATTTACTTGGACACTCTCTCTCTTCTTTCTTCTCTGTCATCTTACGCGTCAGTTAAACCTCGTTTGAAAACCCCGCCGGAGAAACCCTCTCAGAAAGGACCAACCAAGCCAGGCGCATTGAAACTCTGCTGCACACCGACTTGAACCATATGCAAGTATTATAATTTCTCTGAAATTTGTTTAAACTTATTTCTGTGCTGGCTCTCAAAGGGTTAACTGTCGTAATTTGCCATTCTTTGACCATCCTTCCTTTACTGTCTCTACGTTCCCTTTGTATATATTTGTATATTCTGTATTTAGACGTATAACCTCTGTATTAGTAGTTTTCATATATTAAATAAATACATTATATCCATGCTCTTTGTTCTCTTGCTCATTCAACAAAAACCCAAGTCACTTTAACGTTTAGATCCTATATCCTTGCTTTACGTTTGGATGCTAGAATAGGAGGTCTTTCTCGTGGCCAGAGAAAAACCTTCCTTTGATAATATTCTATGAGGAGCTTATAGTTTGTAGACAAACGAACAGTTCCTCTAAATAATTATTAAACCAGAACTAATCATATAGATAATTGATTATAATTCGTTGTAATTAATTCACCATATATGATTAATTCCCCCTTGGGTCGGTATGTGCATAATAATTCATAAAGCTTTATGAATTATTACATTCATATTCCACCCATAAATTGATTAAATAACTGTACGAACCGGTACAGCTTCCTACAATGAGCACACAGCTGAAGTTTCATAAAGATCAATCAATGTATGCAGACATTATAACACATTTCCTGTTTCCCTTTTCTCACCATCTCATCTCATATCTCATCCGAGATATCAAAAATCCGCTTGCAATTTTACATCCTCAATGTCTTGCATTGACTGAGTTTGGTGGTGATCGGATTAATCGCCTAGGAGGAGTATATCAAATTCCAGAGCGTGCGTTTTTCAAACAACCCATAATAGCTGACTTCCTGTTGTGGTGGCGTATAACTTAGAGCATGAAAGTTGTTCGGCCCGATGAGGTCTATATGTGTACTGAGTTTCATACTAATACATGCAAACATGTTTGATAGATGGACCAAGTTTTCGGACACCATTCAAGGGGGTGCTGTCGAGCCCCCCTGCCACGGTCCCATCCTTTGCGGCATCCTAATGGCCGCAGATTCCAATGTGTGTGCCAATTTTCAAGAGTTTTTGAGCACGTTAAGGCCCCCAAAAAGCCCCGGATGACGGAAAAAAAATAATTAATAATAAATAATAATAAAACAATAGCCATTTCAACACATTCACATCAATCTCTGTCCCAATAAATGGTATAGCTGCTAAATAAGAATAATTGGTGATATTCACGTCATCATGATGCCCCTAAATACAGGACCAGACAGGCAAGTTAGACTATGAAATGTATTAAACAATAAACATATGAAAACCCTTATCAAATCATAACATAAATAACATAAACATAACATAAACCCATAAATAAGTACACAATAACACTGAACTAATGTTCACGTGATGATTGCCTACATGTTCATCACAGTCAGCATTATTTCATCAATGTCTAGTTTTATAGGGATAGTTCACCCAGAAATGAGAGCGTTTAGCGGAAGTTCTACCCGGAAGACTCTAATGCACGTCATTGCTCATTATCTAACCAATCATTACACGTCACCTGAGAATATAAGTTCTGTTCCCACCCACTATCGTGTTCGCAGATACCATCGCCGGTGTTCACCCCCACCCTCCCCACCACCACCACCAGGTCGGTCCCTGTCCATACAACGTGGGTAGGCTCCGCCCCTGACTTCATCTTCAGGCAGGATCTGCAAACAGCTGCTACCCTCTGGATTGTACTATGGACGGGGCCTACGCCAAAGAACTTTATCATTTATCTTTGATATTTACATTCATACTGTTGAATAAATTGTATTCAAACGTTTCTTTGCTTCCCGAGTCTTTCTGGTAGAAATGTAAATTCTTTCATTGTTTACTCATCCTCATGTCTTTCAAAACATGTATGATTTTCTTTTGCAGAACACAAATGAAGATATTCTGAAGAATGTTTCTAGAGCCCAAATCAAATATGGTGACATGTCAATAACATCAAACCTCACTGGCTCAGGCATGTCACTTTAATACAGAGACAAACACACAACAGCTCAACTACACTTCAGTTTCTCTGAAGTCATGTGATTCTTGTTTCTTGGTTCTGTGTTTGAGTGATGTGTTTAAACAGATGTATCCGTAAAGCAGCTTCCTCATTCTTGGTCCTGAAAAGTCTCATTCCTGGTCCTGAAGAGCTTCATTCCTGCTAAGTTTTTAGTTTCCTTGTGTGTTCCCACACACATTGTTTAAATAGTCTCAGACACAAACTCAAAAAATATAAGTTAACAAATAAGCAAGACAAAACCCTTAAAATTTCAGTACTTCGGTATCCTAAATACTGCAGACTGAAAACGGTGCCCAGATTTACAGTTCCTTAAAGTCAACATGAAATGCAAATTGCCAGATTTTATTTAATATTGCAGTATGTATTATACATTATTTATTCATGCACATAGAGCTAGGTGATAAACAATAATAATTATAGCAAAAAAAAAAAATGAATTTGATAAAATTAGAGTAAAGTGTGATAATGCTTATACACAAAAGTCCAATGAAGTGGAATTGGAGTTAAAGGGTTAGTTCACCCAAAAATGAAAATTCTGTCATTTATTACTCACCCTCATGCTGTTCCACACCTGTAAGACCTTCGTTGATCTTTAGAACACAAATTAAGATATTTTAGTTGAAATCCGATGACTCCGTGAGGCCTCCATAGGGAGCAATGACATTTCCTCTCTCAAGATCCATTAATGTACTAAAAACATATTTAAATCGGTTCAATAGTACAGTGGTTCAATATTAATATTATAAAACGACGAGAATACTTTTTGGTGCTCCAAAAAACAAATAATGACTTATTTAGTGATGGCCGATTTCAAACACTGCTTCAAGAAGCATCGGATCATAAATAATCAGTGTATCGAATCTGCTGATCGGAGCGCCAAAGTCACGTGATTTCAGCCGTTTGGCAGTTTGACACACGATCTGAATCATGATTCGATACACTGATTCATTTGTGCTCCGAAGCTTCCTGAAGCAGTGTTTTGAAATCGGCCATCACTAAATAAGTCATTATTTTGTTTTTTTGGCGCACCAAAAGTATTCTCGTCGCTTTATAATATTAATATTGAACCACTGAACGAACATGAACTGATTTAGATGTGTTTTTAGTACCTTTATGGATCTTGAAAGAGGAAATGTCATTGCTCCCTATGGAGGCCTCACGGAGCCATCGGATTTCAACTAAAATATCTTAATTTGTGTTCCGAAGATCAACGAAGGTCTTATGGGTGTGGAACGGCATGAGGGTGAGTAATAAATGACAGAATTTTCATTTTTGGGTGAACTAACCCTTTAAACTAAAACAACACATTTATTAAATACACTGAAGGAACTCAGTGTATCATTACTATGGACCTTCATCCACACGCTTCTGCTTTTTGGAGGGGAGATGCTCCTTAAAGATTCACAGCCATCAAAAAAGCTCAGCTTCCTGTGCCCGTCTTTTCCTCACACCTTCCAGCAGTAAAACACCTTACATGAAAATAGCGTGCATAAAGCCTTGTACACACTAGGACAATTATCTCTTGTGCTTATCATCAGCATTTTTTGATGCATCTTTGTGTTCATACTGGGTGTGCCTCATATGTCCATGAAGCTCTGGGCTCTTCTGGTGGCTGGATGCAGTACAGGTCATAAGCCCAGCCCTCTCCATGCAAACGAACGGGACTTGAGTCAAAATAAAACAATAAATTGCACTTCCAATAAAATTTTCTGAAAGATGGTTTTAGTCATTTAAGGTAGTTGTTATCACGCTGATATATGTTCAATTGTTTGTTTTTGTGATGAGTTTGATTTTAGCTAGCATTTAGATGCTATAGAAACGGGGTGTGTCGTTATGATTGACAGCTTCTCTGAGGATTGTCGGAGCTTCGAGGGGAGATTGAAAATATAAAACTAGCTATTAATTTATTGATTTCTGTGTTATTTCACAACAACAAAATGAGTTGTTCAGCAGTAAACTGTACTAACTGACGTAACAATAAACGTGGGCTTTAATACCTAATTAATAAATGTTATTAGCTAAGATAACACACCTAACGTTAGACATTACGGGGAAAAGCAGGTGATCATTATCTGGCAGTTACTAATTATTTTTATGGGTATAAAATAATAATAATTAGCAGGACGAAACTAATAATAGCCTACTCTAATTAATTATACAACACTGTCTAAATCAATCGATCTGCTGTAACACAGTACTGCGTCACACGTCTTATTATTCATAAGACAAGACACATAAGGGGAATAATCCTTTTTCTCCGATTTCTGAAGCCTTTTTCAGTCACGCAGTGAAACGGCACAGTTATTGGTTCGTTGAGTTAAAGTGAACGAACCGAGCCAATAGTGAGCGAGCACGCCAAAAGGGGCTGGGTATCAAGCTTTATAAGTGGCCGTCTCACCATGGCAAATCGATTCATTCTCCTTCAGCGACGCAGATATCATCTCTTTGCTTGATCCTACGATACTTTATGCCGCCTTCAAATGCAAGCAGCTGAAATTCACCGCTAATCAGCTTGCCGCACTGCAGCAGTTTGATCAGCTCGCCTCTCCTCTGCTCACCACTCTCTAGCAGCTGCCTCCCACGAGCAGCCTGCAGCTCTGTTTAGCTCGCCGCTAAGATCACCGCTCTCATGCAGCTCTGATCAGTTCGCCGCTCTCGTGCAGCTCTGTTCTCCACGTAGCTCTCAAGCAGCCTGGTCAGCATTTCGCTCAAGCGCCGTCTGCAGGGCCGAGCACGTTCATGCCGTTGTTCCTTCTGCAACCGCAGTTGGAATCTGAAAGAGCTAATTTCCTAAGAGCAAATTTCTGAGACGTTGTTGCAAATGTCGCGCCACAGCTTTGGCACGTGCAGAGCCCCTTTGCGTGCTGATGACAGGCAAAATGAGTGTGTGCGACATCTGAGGATGTCCCACACAAAAGCCACGCTCACTGAAATGAGCTGCTCTCACTGCGAGAGTATGGGATTTTTTTTTTTATTTATGAGGGCAAATCCCCTGAAGGACAAAATGAACAAAACAAAGGGCTGAGTTATAAATCAGTGATGGCACAGGTGGATGAGATGATGCTGGGAACTGGCTACAACATATGTAGACAATTTCTACACCAGCCCATCACTTTTCAGAGACCTCTGTGGTGCTTTGGAAGATGTTAAAATCTGCGTTTCGCAAGTATTGTATGGAGACAGGGAATGATTGGGACGATGGAGTTCCAATTAATTTTATTTGCTCTGCACACAAGGCACAAAAAGACTTGCTTGGGTTTAGTCCGTTGGAACTGGTGTTCGGGCATAATGTTTGTGGACCTTTATAAATGCTTTCCACACAGTGCTTTACCTGGCAAAATCCCGTCACAAATACACATAGTGAATGGTTTTGTACCTGATTTCATGCATTGTGCTTCTTTGTGTGATTGGCTACTTTATAGTTAGATCCGCAGTACATTAGTGTCCTTGGTACCTTGGCAGACATATACAAATCCTTGACTCTAAGCTAATGGAGATGAAACCTTCAAGGGAGATAAGCTGGGAACCACGTTCATTCAGAGAAAGAAAGTCCTGGAAGGCCATAGAGTGGAAGTCTTCCCTCTTGTATATTCCCTTTTTGTTCTTATGGGTTTACTCACTAAACACTACCAACTCTGAAGTATATTCTGGTTTCCTCTCCATATTGTTGCAGTCCAAAGTACCAAAACATTTGATTGAAAAAGATTTAGACTTGAAACAGCACATCTTATTAATGTACAACAACTGACAGATTTAGCCAGTAGATCTCTTTGGGCTGCATTTGACTTTTCTTTGGAGTCAACAGGAACAAACCCATTCAAATTGCAAAATCATATCAGGTCAGCTGTATTGTTAAAAGAGATATCTTTGTGTAGTGTAGTGGTGTAGTGAAACAGTTGCATCTGCAACATATTGCAACACTGGCTTTGAAAGAACTTCTGGGGAGACATTTACAATTTTGCAGACATCCCAAGTCTCCCGGAAGTTCCGGGGGTCTCCCGCATATTGATAGCAGCTCCCTGATGCCCGCAAATGAGTTAAAATCTCCCGGAATCTAGAGCGAGCTAGCAAGAGCACGGGGGTGGAAGATATCTCCCTGAAATGACTTTTTGTAGGTTGGGATGTCTGATTTTGTCACTGCATTTTTCACAATTATTTATTAAGTTATTTATTGGTCAGAACTTCTTTGGAGAGCGCACTCGAAGGATGCAACCGTTGCTTGTCTATTTTCATTTCCAGCTCTAGTCAAAGCATTGGGGCCTATTTGATATAACAAGTTCTGTTTTCTCTGGGTCCCACATGGAAAGAACCTATATGTGGATATATGCGCATATATGAAACCTATATGCAGTGTATATGTACATATATGCTGTATATACATATATAATATATATGCATATATATATATATGCTATATATATGCTGCATATATGCGTATATATACTGCATATATGTGTATATATGCCACATATAGGCAAAATTGAGGTGCATATGTGCATATACAGGAAATATAGGTCTCCTGTATTGCTTCTTCATATCCATATATATGGCCTATACATACAAGATATGTCTTCTATATAGCTAATGGCAGGATCTGGTCATTTTGTAGCTCATATCTCATTTTTGACTGTCATACATGATGCCTAGCTCATATTTTCTATTATCAAGGCAAAAACTAAGAATTAACGAAAAAAATAATGCAAGAACTTATGTATGTGCGAATGTAGCAGTTATGTATTTAGACAATTATTTTGTGATTCCACTTGCCATGACCATATTTGGGGTTTCCTGCCGCCATGCTGACTTGGGGTGTTGACGCACTTTGCTGCTTCCCAGTCTGCATGAGACATCACAGCGGTAGGTCGCACAAAGTTTTTGCGGTGATTCAATTAAGGCCATGTTTCATGTAACAGCTGAATTTACATGATATATTTGTATGATTGTAATCCAAAACCCCTCTGTGATGTACATTCAGATGTTTCGTTGATTATTTTTCTTTACTTAAGTTACTTTTAATATCTCTCTTTCTCAGCGTTGTGCGTTGCTGCCGCATGCTGTTTATGCTGCACAAGTCCTCATATATTGCCATTTGTGTTATACAGAATAAAGTGAGGACCTGATGGCAAGATTTTTCGCAGTCTGTCTTTGATTACGACACAACGCAGAAAACACACGTGAAATTGGTCCCACATGGAAAAAACCTATATAAACATATATGTTTCAATATAGGTTTGATATAGGTTTTTAATATATGTGACATATATAAAATTGGCCGTTTTCCTATATTATGTGTACATATATGTACATATATGCACACATATATGTACACATATATGCACACATATATATACACATATGTACATATGCTGCTGATCTGGAGAGTTTATTCTGGGCCCTCTAGGTGGCGCTGGACAGATTAAAGAGAACAGTATGTGATTTATCACCTCTCCTCAGCGCCTCAATGCGGCCTGCAGGGGCGCCGTTGGCATGGGGGACAGGGGGGTCAGGACCCCCGCAGTTTTGAAAAGATAGAAGTCGACCCCCACACTTTTGATAAGGCTGCTTCAATTAGTCACACTTTAGCTTAGGATATTTTCTTTCAAATGAGACCATTTTCACGTTTCTGTAAGCGATCCGTTCGTAAATAATCAACTGTTTTGTCGCGAATGTGAACAGGAAATGCGCTCTCGAACAGAGAAACACGCGATCTCCAAACCATCGATCAAAGCGTGCTACCGTTTTAGGACAGGTCGATGGTATATAAACATGCCTGAACGTTAGCGTCTGTCAATCAAGCCAAACCGTCCATTCAGAAAGGTAAGGAGGCTGATCTCTCAGGTTGACGCGCGAGCTGGCTTGACTGAAGTTTTCGTGAGGATTTATAGTTTATGGACTGTTTTGATTTCGGTATTACATCTTGAAAGGCAAAAGCATTGATGGCATCTATAAAAGAGATATCTGAAATAGAAACGAAAGTGATATTGCCTCATCCAGTGGAGGACGCACAAGAGGAGATCTGTGCGTTTAATTGGTATGTGTATACTGTAATACTGCATTTACAATGCTTATCAGTGGCGTGCACTTTGATCGTGAAAGTGAAAGTGCCTTTTGTGGTCGCATCGTGGTGCTCCCGTGTTTCCCAATGTGAACATGAGCTCCAGTCCATTACAATTTAGAGGTGTTAAGGCCCGGGTATACTTCATTTCCCGCGTTCCGTTCAGTCTCGCGCGAGCCTTTCAGAGAAACTCCTTTGCCATTGAGTGCGGAAAGACCATGGGAAAGACGACGGCCCCCCGGCGGCCTGAATAAACATTACAATGATAACATATCAAACAAAATGCATAAAATACATTATAAATGACATTACGTGCAAAATTAATCGTTACAAACATTTATCTAGACGTACAAAATCTTCTGCAGCTAGTTTTAAATAAACCATTTAGTGGAAAATTAACAAATTGGTACAAAAAGAATTGGAAAATAGAACAAATATAAACCATACCTGGACAGATTAAAGAGTACAGCATGAAAAAATGTTTCATCTGTTATTTTTTCACCTGCACAAATTAAAGGCAGTTATTTAATTAGTTAAAATCACCACATTATGTTGGCACGCACACCGCTGTACTCGGTAATAAAACTATTAAATCCAATCCATCCATTCATAAAACACTTTCTAATACATTTATAGCACTATAAACAATAACATTACTACATATAATTGACTTAATCAAACTTCTCAGAACTTTTACAGGCCTATATTCAGAGAGCAGCGCTAACTGCTTACCTCTCCTCAGCGCGAGCTGACTAGAAGTGATGTCACCACGCAATAGAAGTAACTTTTTCCAAAAATGGCAAAAATAAGATACAAAACAAAATGATAAGGTTTTCATGGACAAATACAAAGTAAATAAATAAAAAGTAAGAAAGGATAATTAGTGAAACTAATTACATTAATGTACCATCCGTCACATATGCGTTTCCCAAAAAACCCTAAGTACATCATAGAGACCACTGATTGGTGGCAAATGTTCTACGATCAACTTAGCTTATGATGCTTTTAAGAAACGCAGCACAGGATGTTTTTAGGTGTTAGTATTTGGTCATTAATGTGTGTGCACTAACTGGGATGGATTAAATGCATTTTTTGCCTATTGCTTTGTTGATCCATGATTGATATTTTTGGCGGACATGAATTTGACAGGTATGTACTGTTGTTGATTAACTTTATATTTGTAACAGTTGTTTGTTTTTCTAGTTTTGCTTAGCAAAGCATCTTTCAGTCTAATTAAACTTGAAATCGTAAATGGAGTTAATGTGATTTAAGTATACTGTAGTTTTGTTGCAATATTTATCATTGGTGTTTATTTAAATAGTCATGTTTCTGAAGTGTCACTCTTGTTTTCATGTCATACTCTGATATGTATGATTGTTGTTTGTATTTGCAGTATGCATGCCTGTCTGTTTCTCTGGATTACTCGCATTGGACACATTCACGGATCATCTCACGGACACACGGACTCTCTGCTTGGATTATCATTCACCACGGACATTCACCGCTCATCGAAGTCCCTGTGTTACCCCTCTCCTGCTGTCTGTGTTGCGGCTGTGTGTGTTTGTCTACCCTCTTCTGGCGTGAAGCTCTAATAAAGAGATATTAACTTGCAACTGTATCCAGCCTTCTTTTCCGTGACAGAACGATCTGACCAACTATGGATGCAGCAAGTTCAGCAACTTTCACAGAGTTCATCAATCACAGTATTTCTCGCATGGATCAGCAGCAGGAGAGCATCTCTTCCACCGGACGCGCGGTTCAAGCGCTGGTAACACAGGTGTCCGAGCTCTCCCAGCAGCTGCAACAACTTCGCGCTCCCACTGCGCCAGCCCCGCCGCCTGTTCCCCCACCATCACCGGAACGGAGAGACCTGCCGGAGCCCCGCCTTCCCGTTCCTCAGAGTTACGCTGGTGAGCCAGATTTTTGTTGAGCGTTTCTTAACAAGTGTTCTCTTCACTTTGCCCTACAGCCACGCACCTTCGAGAAAGAAGAATCAAAGGTGGCGTTTGTGCTAACCCTCCTGACAGGGAAGGCGGCGCTTTGGGGAACGGCCAAGACCAATGCTGCTCCTCGTTCCCGGCACTCGCCGCCGAGATGAGGAGGGTGTTCGACTGTGCGGTTGCGGGGAAGGAGGCCGCCCGTTAACTCACCGCCCTCAAGCAAGGCAATCGCACGGTCGCCGACTATGTGATCCAGTTCCGCACCCTCGCGGCGGAGTGTCGGTGGAACAAGGAGGCGCAGTGGGATGTGTTCCTGCATGGGCTGGCCGATCGTATCCACCGAGAAATCTATGCGCTGGATCTACCTCAGACCTTCAACGGATTGGTTGAGCTCGCTCTACGTGTGGACTCTCGCTTACAAAGGTTAGCGCTGTTAGAAGAATCTTGAGAGAAGCGCAGCGGAGGCTGCAGCCGCTTTAACACCATGGTGGATACGGTCGGTCCTGTATCCGATCCTGAGCCCATGCAGGTAGGGAGAGCTCGGCTTTCCCGGGAGGAGAGAGAGAGGCGGAGATCCCAGGGTCTTTGCTTGTACTGCGGGGCGTCAGGACATATCATCAGGACCTGCCTGGTAAAAGACCAAGCCCGGTAGTAAACTCGAGGCTACTATCGGGTGGGATCTCCGCAAGTCCTCGCCATCCACCCTCCTCCCGGTAAGACTAAGATGGGCGACGCACAAGACAGGAGGAGGCGGTAGATTTGTCTAACGTGCCCGGGGAGTACCTCGATCTGAAGGAAGTGTTCAGTAAGTCCCGGGCTGCTTCTCTTCCTCCTCATCGTCCCTATGACTGTGCGATAGACTTAGTTCCCGGTAAGTCTCCGCCTAAGGGCAAATTATACTCTCTGTCTGTTCCCGAGAGGGAGGCCATGGAGAAATACATTTCTGATTCTCTAGCAGCTAAGTTCATCCGCCCTTCCTCATCTCCAGAGGGGGCGGGGTTCTTTTTTTGTGGGGAAGAAGGACGGATCTTTGTGACCTTGTATTGATTACCGGGGGCTGAACAACATCACGGTAAAGAATACCTATCCTTTGCCGTTGATGTCTTCAGCTTTCGAGAGGTTGCAAGGAGCGTCCGTTTTCACTAAATTGGACTTAAGAAACGCTTATCATTTGGTCCGCATCAGGAAGGGGGATGAGTGGAAGACTGCTTTTAACACCCCTAGAGGGCACTTTGAATACTTGGTCATGCCCTTCGGGCTGTCCAACTCGCCCGCGGTCTTCCAGGCACTCGTCAATGACGTGTTGAGAGACATGGTTGATCAGTTCATATATGTCTACCTGGATGACATATTGATTTTTTCGTCATCTCTCCAGGAGCATGTTCAACACGTCAGACGAGTGCTTCAGCGGCTGCTAGAGAATGGGCTTTTTGTCAAGGCGGAGAAATGCGAGTTTCATGCACAGTCTGTTTCTTTCCTAGGGTACATCGTCTCGTCTGAGGGAATTCGCATGGACCCTGACAAGGTTAAGGCTGTGGTGGATTGGCCAACTCCAGATTCCCGTAAGGCCCTACAGCGGTTTCTGGGGTTCGCTAATTTTTACCGGCGTTTTATTCGCAATTTCAGCCAACTAGCCACACCTCTGACCGCCTTGACCTCCCCCAGAACGGCCTTCAGGTGGTCAGATGCAGCCCAGGCTGCATTTGCCAAACTGAAGGGCCGCTTTGTTTCGGCCCCCATTCTGATTGCCCCTGATCCTTCGCGTCAGTTCGTGGTGGAGGTCGATGCGTCAGAGGTGGGGGTAGGCGCAGTTCTTTCCCAGCGGTCTCCCTCAGACAACAAGATGCACCCATGCGCGTATTTTTCTCATCGTTTGTCTCCCGCCGAACGCAATTATGACATTGGTAATAGAGAGTTGCTGGCAGTCAAATTAGCGTTGGAGGAGTGGCGTCACTGGCTAGAGGGGTCGGGGGTACCCTTTATCGTTTGGACTGATCACAAGAATCTAGAGTATATACGATCAGCTAAAAGGCTCAACTCCAGGCAGGCTGGTGGGCACTTTTTTTCGGACGTTTTGACTTTACTCTGTCGTACCGCCCGGGCTCCAAAAACATCAAGCCCGATTCTCTTTCTCGTATTTTTGACCCTTCCGAACGCCCGTCCACTCCCGAGTGTATTCTTCCCGAGACATTAGTGGTCTCCACTCTTACATGGGAGGTCGAATCAAAGGTCTTAGCGGCCTTAGAAGGGGTAACGCCTCCGCCCGGATGCCCACCGAACCGTTTGTTTGTGCCGGAGGGGTTAAGATCCTGCGTTGTCAAGTGGGGTCATTGTTCCAATGTGGCTTGTCATCCAGGGGTTAATCGAACCAGATTTCTGGTCAAGCAACGATTCTGGTGGCCAGCTATGGCTCGTGATATTCGCAGTTTTGTTTTGGCTTGTTCAGTTTGTGCCACTGGTAAGACTTCCAACCGCCCTCCAGATGGGTTACTCCAACCTCTGTCTGTCCCTTCGAGACCCTGGTCGAGACCCTCCCACCCTCCCAAGGGTACACGGTTGTTTTGACCATCGTGGACCGATTCTCGAAGGCGACCCATTTTATACCCTTAGCCAAATTACCCTCTGCTAAGGAGACAGCGGTTACGGTCATTGACCACATCTTCCGGTTACATGGCCTCCCGGTGGATGTGGTTTCTGACAGGGGTCCCCAATTTGTGTCCAAATTCTGGCAGGAGTTTTGTAAGTTACTGGGGGCGACGGTCAGTCTTTCCTCTGGGTTCCATCCCCAGACCAATGGTCAGACTGAGAGAGCCAACCAAGATTTAGAGCGAATGTTGCAATGTTTGGCGTCCAAGAATCCTTCCTCCTGGAGTCAACAACTCTCTATGATTGAGTACGCTCACAATTCACTGCCAGTGTCTTCTACGGGCCTTTCTCCGTTTGAATGTAGTCTAGGTTACCAGCCACCTGTGTTTCCCAGTCTGGAATCCAAAGTCGCGGTCCCCTCCGCTCACGCCTTCGTCCAGAGGTGCCGCCACACTTGGAACAGAGCCTGCGAGACTCTGCTGCAAGTGAGGGCGCGTACCAAGGCTAAGACTGATCGCCACCGGTCGAAGCCTCCCGTATACGTTGTGGGTCAAAAAGTGTGGCTTTCTACTAAGAACATTCCGCTCCGTTCCGTTGCCAATAAGCTTGCTCCCAAATTCATTGGCCCGTTTACTGTCACTAAAATTATTAGTCCAGTGACAGTCCGCCTCAAATTGCCTCCGGCGTACAGGAGGATTCATCCCGCCTTCCATGTGTCCAAAATTAAACCTGTTTTCCATTCTCATCTTAATCCGCCTACTCCGGTTCCTCCACCGCCACGACTCGTAGACGGGGAACCAACCTATTCAGTCAATCGTATTCTGGACTCTAGGCGGAGGGGACGCGGATTTCAGTACTTGGTGGACTGGGAAGGTTACGGTCCGGAGGAGAGAAGTTGGGTTCCTGCTAGGGACATTCTGGATCACTCCCTTATTGATGATTACAATGAACAGGTAAGGAGTTCTGGGAACGCCGTGAGGCGTTCCTAGGAGGGGGGTACTGTCACGGTTCACTAATCCGCTGTCTCATACTGTTGTCTGTGTGTAGGTTGTGGGGTGTGTCACTTGATTGTTCTGTGTGAGCGTCGCCGCTGATCACTGATCAGCGGCAGCTGTGGATCATTACACCTGCCTATTTAACGCCATGTCTTTCGTCTCATGTTTGTCAGATCGTTGTGTGGAGTCCTGGTGTTTTGTCCCGTTGTTTCTCATGTTGTTTGTTCCTGATTGGATTCTCGTCGCTGTTCCCTGGTTCCTGTCTGTTTCTCTGGATTACTCGCATTGGACACATTCACGGATCATCTCACGGACACACGGACTCTCTGCTTGGATTATCATTCACCACGGACATTCACCGCCCATCGAAGTCCCTGTGTTACCCCTCTCCTGCTGTCTGTGTTGCGGCTGTGTGTGTTTGTCTACCCTCTTCTGGCGTGAAGCTCTAATAAAGAGATATTAACTTGCAACTGTATCCAGCCTTCTTTTCCGTGACAGGTAGTTCCCAAAATGAAACCTAAATCCAAAAAGACACCACCAATCAGTGACAAGTAAGTTGCAGAAGATGCAAATAATGACCTTACTTAATATTTGAAATGCAGAATATTTTGACTGTGCATCTAATAACAGCATATTTACAGGTCTCTAGACTTTGGAAATGCCAAGTATGCAGGTTGTGGCATACTTAAAGGCTGCACACTACTAATTTGGTATCATCTTAAGGCATGCAGACTTCCTGTCTCTATGACTCCATGAGTGGTTAAGCGGTGAAGTGCAAAATTGTACAATACTTTTAAGCTCAGAACTACAGATATAGCCACTTCTCTGAAATCTTTTTCTCTAAGACTTCATTTGGTATTCCACATGGGTCAATCTTAACACAGAAGATTGCCCAAACAGGGTGGCCAGCAAATTATAAATCGCATGGTGCTTTAATGAGTTCTTTCATGCCAAAAGTGGTAGATCCAGGTAAGAGGGATGCCGAAGCTCGCATGATTCCATAATATCTTCTTGAAACCTATAGCTTAACTGTGCCTGTCTAGAATACAGTTCCACGATACCCTTAAATCATCACTGCTTTTCACAGCAGATGCTTTCCCTTGTGTTGTGATGACGACAGTCTCATGGAATTTAGCGCTCAAGAGAAGTCGTAACATGAATTTCTATGAATGTATCTGCTGTAGCAGTTGTTCTTCGTCTATTTTAGTTAGAGCGATTGATTCAGCATATTCAGCCTGTGCCTCCTGTATTACATCCAGCAAATGTAATATTTTATGCACAGATCCTAATTTTGAGCTCCATCTAGTCTTGCACAATCTTTCTAGTTCCATACATTGATGGTTTAGATACATCTTGCAGCACAATGAACCGAGTATGCCTTTGAGTCCCAGTGAAAAAACTGTGTGCATTATTCACTATATCAAAAAAGTGGTCACATGTCCAGACACTTTGGCAGCAGTGCAAAGCACCAAACTGAGTGTACATGAAACAGCTTTCGAAAATGTTTCGCTCAGGAGAACTTGAAGCCCTCTTTTGTGACATGACTTTAGTCTATTTTTTAATTGTTGGATCATACTTTGATGTAAACTTGAATAGCTCCAAGAAATTCCCTTTATTAAGTGTGTCTTTCGTTTCTCTGTGCGCTCTGAGTGGAATGACCAGCTTTGCACACAAAAAGATGTCCAAAACAACAAACATGTTGCCTGTTTCACTCTACAAATGAAATTTAAAGAGTTCATGAACTGTGTTGTTTTGTTTTATAATGTTTCTGGGGGTGTATATGTTATGTATGATTTTTACATCAAAATTGTCATAATTTTGAAATAAAAGGCATTTTTTTAACGCTCTGTCTGCTGTAAACACCCACTGCTGTGATTGGCTGACATATTTGCATATGAAATATGAAATATGAAGTATTACTCTCTCTTTTAGCCTTTTAGTGCGTTTTTACTATTACAGCTCTCAAAGGCTAATCATGAAAGCGCGGCATTACCTACATTTATATCTATGGCATTATATTTAGATAGTGGCATGAAAGGTTGCAGTGATGTTGTTGAGCACATGAAGCAGTGATCTCGTCACTGCAACTCAATTTCTGCACACTAACAAATGCTTTCATCTTCACTAACAGTGCAAAACACATAAACGGGAGTTTCCAGTGTCCAGAAGTCAGTCACTGATAAACTCACACTGTTTGATTGACAGCTCCAGCAATCTAATAGTCTTTATATAATTTAATCATCGTTTAAATAAGAATATTTTCATCCTACTAAGAGAAACAATGTCATATGAAGATCATGTATCAGATGCTTTAAAATATAATTGGAATAAAAATAGAAAGATTAAAACCAAAAAGGAAACTGTTAATTAATCTTAAAAACTTAAATTAAAGAATTACCTGTTAATGTTCTGAGGTTTTAATCACAGTAGTTAATCAATAGTGTGATGACCGTGTTCAAATATTACTCAAAGCAATCGTTTTGCAATTTTTTTTGCTTTTCAATTTCTGCATGTTTGAAGTGTTCATAGCAATCTTCATGAGGTTGTCGTAATTTTGACAATCTTGATTTAACTGCTTCTTTAGATAAAGGAGGTTTAGCGTAAGACGAGTAAAAAAAAAAGTGCATTCATTTTTTTACATTTTTAAAGTACATTAGACAAAATCTAAGAAAAAACATGTTTGGTTAAATCCATAGTAAATATTCTTCTTTGTCTTAATTTAAATAAGTTGTTACAAATGGCTAATAATGGCTTCTGATCTTTTTACTTAGGTGGATCAGGTCAGCAAAAGTTGAATATTGTAGCACCAGAAGCTGAAGTATACACTCGGTCCTACCTCATTAAAACTGTAGGAGGAAAAGGCTGTCTATATAAGTGAAGTGAAGTGAAGTGAAGTGACATGTGGCCAAGTATGGTGACCCATACTCGGAATTTGTGCTCTGCATTTAACCCATCCAAGTGCACACACACAGCAGTGAACACACACACACACTGTTAACACACACCCGGAGCAGTGGGCAGCCATTGCTGCGGCGCCCGGGGAGCAGTTGGGGGTACGGTGCCTTGCTCAAGGGTCTCCCCTCAGTCGTGATATTGAGAGTGGGGAGAGCGCTGGACATTCACTCCCCTCACCGACAATCCCTGCCGGACCTGAGACTATCCATTAGGCCATGACTGCCCCTAAATATATATCATATATATCATGCCAATACAGAAACAATCTGGACATCTGCCTTTTGCCCTTATCATAAAAAAAATTGAAAAATGCCACAATTTTAATGTGCCAAATGTAACAGCTGTGCCTGTTCAAAAATTTGAGTTTCTGTTGACAGTAGCAATTAATTTTTTTTATTTCTATTTTTTTAAAACTTGGCTGCAGTTCGTTGGCTTCTTCCGTCTCCGCGGGAAGTTGAGGACTTGAAAGTTTGTTTTGCCGAAGGTGGTCATCCCGAAGAGAAGAGGAGCGCGTGATGGGAGCTCAGTCACCGAGAAAAGAACGTGCGTGTAGTTGTCTTTTAAGGACAAACAAGCCAATTTATGATGGTTTCAGAATTGGTAACTTTTACTCCAAAAGACCTTAGAAATAGACTAATGCATGGTATCATAACAGAACATGCATAGCTAATTAAAGCATCCTGACAGAATTCATTTAAGATTAAACATGCCAGGGTGCAAAAGACATAAAGACATAGATACAATCTTACACTCGCATATAAAGGTTTGGGGTAGAATTCACACAACTGTAGTCGCAACTTAATATTAAATACATGATTAAAACTGAAATACAGCCTTACAGGATTACATTTTAATAATATTTTAACGAATGTGACTTAAAGAGGTATGTTCCTCTGTGTGTGTGTGTGTGTGTGTGTGTGTGTGGTGTGTATTGGGGTTTGGCTGGTGCCTGTGGCCACCTGGCCATTAACCCACATGGGGTGACTCTTTTTAAGTCCCCGGAGCTGGTGATGGGGTCCTCTGTTTGGCTTCAAATGGGCAGCAAAGATGCCAAAGTCAGAATCTCTTCCCAGACCGGCCGGAGCCGTGGTCTGCGAGTTATAGGGAGGAGGCAGATGTTAAAAGCATTCTTTACTTTACAGTGGTACTGCTGCTCCTGATCCTGTGCAGACGTTACAAGACCCTACAGAAACTGAAGTGCCATCTACTTCCACAAAATGGTTCCTAAATATTTTCTGCTGGACGCCCTTTTTTTTTTCAAAAACCTACATACACCCACATAAAGGCTCACTCGGACATGACCTTGCCTGCAAAATTCATTTGTAACATTGGTATTAATATAGTACTCAACTTTAACAACGGGTTTCTCTTTGTGTTCATGATGCTAAGTCTTTAAGTTGTGTCTTAATTTGTTTGCCTTCATACTGTCAGAAGTTAATATTTTGAGGCATGCAACACTGTGGACTCTCTTCATTACTGTAAGAAAGGAAGCAAAATTAGCTCAAATTAAAAAATTAATTTATAGGGAATTATAAAGAGTCATTTAGTTTACGACCGAGCAACTGAATCATCCAGTGTTCATCTGCTCGAGCTGTAATACGATCAGTGAAAACACTGATTAGAGCACGGTAACTTTAAGATCGACAGTTTTAAGACATTAAATTTTACAAGCACATAATACAAGACACTTTCTTTTAAAATCTACAATAGACTTTATTTATTCAAACACAAACTAATCTAACACAAACACACACACCATTTATACACATTGCAGTAAGAAAGGAAATAAGAGAGAAGAGTTTTAAGAGAGAGAGAGAGTGATATGATGAACAGGATTCCTAGCAAAATATGCACTTCAAAGACCTGAACGAACCATAAATTATTTAATTTAATGCACCAGTTCAGCTTTAGAATCTGGAGGTACTTGTTTGCATCGACTTTAAATGTGAATCTTCTCGTCGGCGTGCAGAGAAGGGTTTTCCAAGTCGATGATCTGTTGCAGGGTCTTTCAGGTCCAGATTGTGTTAGGTAAAAACCAATCACGTTTGAGCTTGCTGGCAAAATAAATGGAAGTCTCTTTGTCGTGGCTTGAGTTAAAGCTGATGCAGCAAAAGTCGTTGGTTGAACTTTGCGGCAAAACTTAGACCACGAGACTCTCACGGAAAAGAAAATTAAGTAAAAGAAAAGTGAGTGAAAGTTGGATGGCTTGAATGAGCTGCTTGTCTATTCTTCTTGTTACTCCATGGTTACTCTTTGTTCTGCTTACTCTAAGTCACTGCTGACTAGTTCACTAGTTCTTTGTCTTGTGATATGACTACTTAAACTTAGGTGTTTGTCCCACCTCTGAGAGGAGTTTTGGCCAATCAGATATTGTCCTGTTTCAAAAGGTGGCTTTTCTCCACCCCAATCATACCTAAGTGTTATCTCCATCTCCTGCCGGCTTTGGCAGAGAGTACCGTTTAGACATAATTTCTATTAAATGGAATATGATCCATTTTAAACAGATTTCATTCAAGCCATGATTTAGAGGAGAAGAAGAGAATTAAAAACATATCCAACACTAAATACTTTCATTCCACCATTCAAAAGTTAATCACATTTAGATGAATTGTGGGTGTTCTAAAGTATAACTGGTTACAGGTAGTATGTGTGGACATGATATAAAATGTATGCAGTTAAAAGATGTTTGATAAGTCCATTTCAAATTGTTTGGAGCAATTTTGATGCAGTTTTAGTTGTAGAACAGTCTTCGTTGGTCTTTCTGTAAAGTTAGGTCACTCAGAGAAACAAAGAGGCCTGCATTGTCTCTTTGATCTGGAGATCAAAGACTCTTTATCTTCTTGGTGACCATTTGGTTTGTCACAAATAGCTTCAGTTTGTCACCTCTCCTTCAGTCAGGAAGCATTGGTGTCATAAAAGTACCTAGCAGGGTTTTTTCTGTAGAAGGGCTGGAGCTGAAAATTAGATCCTCTGAGTTTGGGTTTCTGGAATTATGTTTTGAAAGAATCATCGGATCAATCAGAAGTGCACGATTCGCGTCTCAAAGCGTCATCACTGCATGTGCTGTGAGTTTAACCTGATTTTTCTGTGTATCCAATTTAGTTGTATATTTTGTTCTTGCATGGGTGCAGGCCCGTTCCAGAATCAATCAATGAGGGTGCTTCTGAAATTAGTGAGGGTGCTATAGTAAAGTGCAGATGCAATGTGTAAGCAACAGCTCCACCATAATAAGTATAGCAATGTACACAGTGAGACAATTTACAATTTTTTTTAAGCCATTACTTTTACAAATAATTGGAATATAACTTCAAAAATATTGATAAATATTGAAAATTAAAATATTTTTCTAGTCTGCATTTACATTCTTTAATGTTTTTTGTTGTTGTTGTTTGGGTATTTTTGTCCCGTTTCATGGTTATGGTAGAAATTTTGAGTGTGAATCCTGCATTTATATGTAGATATCACTTCTGAAACTGCAGAGTGCAGTTGGTCGTTGGTCCTCTTATAGCATGAAAACAAAACTTTTTTAAAATTCTGAATATATTATATAAACGTGCAAAGAGCGCTTCCTTTATAATCAATAAAAGGTTGTAACTCATCTCAGTTATAGCTGTCTACACTGCACAATGAGTCTCTTACATCATGTCTTTACTTTGTTAATGAGAGGCTTCTGGAGCGTGCAAACTCAGTGCTGAATAAAAACTCTGGCATTTCTTCTGGTGAGTGGATTCTAACTAACTTAAACACCCCTGATTGGCCATTGCGTTCAAGAGATCAACAACTATGTCTGTGATTGGCTACGTTGCTCACCGCTGCAAAATCATGTTGTAAATAGAAACATTTTACATTCCCAGAGCGCAAACACAAATATGCACTGAAGCGTTTGCCAAATCTGTTTCGCCAACATGATATTAAGTATCAACTCAGGGTGCTCTTGCTTGCATTTGAGGGTGATTAGCAGAAGAACCGGGCCTGCATTGGTGTGACTTTTGTAGCAATTTTGCACTTTGACATTCAGTGTGATATATAGGCTACATTTGAGTATTGTATCTTTTGATATAGTTTACAAAATAAAACAGTACGCTTTGAAATCATAATTGTAGTGCATTGCGTTGTTTTAAACCCCAAACATTTACTTAAACATTCTTCATTAACCGTTATTCAGTTAATAGTTTTGATGTAGATAGCTACTTTTTGATAGTAACTTGTAGTGTAGCTGATGCAAAAACTGAGGCAATGAGATCCAGGCAGTCCAGCAATGATTATGTCAGAGATCAAATTTGAATAAGGAATAATTAATTTATTAAGTAAAAATTGTAGAGACAAACAAATTAATTAAGTAATTAATAGTTAATAATAAAATCTAGAGTATTGTATCTAACAGATAAAGATCAGAATATAGAGAAACAAGGAACAACATTAAGATATTTGCAGAATGAAATGAGAGGTAGAAGAGAAGAAGTAGAAGGTGCCAGAAGTAGAAGACGCAGAAGAGATGCGAGAAGCTAAACTATCAAAGACCCAGTCAGTTATATACCATAAGCATAGGAAAACTTACATCCCACTCAAACTCATGTTTTAGTCTAATAAGAACAGGTCAAATGGACTTATCCATTATGACATAGTTGTGTAATGGCTAGGTCATAGTGACTGGTCAAATGTCAAAATATAGATGAAAATAGATACAGAAGGTGTTGTTTTGACACCCTTAAGAGAATATTGCAGATCTTGCATTATCACATGTCTGCAGAGATGGAAACAAACATATTTTCATACAAAGGTACATCAAGTTCAAATGAGTAACTAATTCTGAAAACATCATCGCTTCTGCAGTACTTGTCAGGCATCCAATATCTAACCACAAACATGTCAACATGACCTGTCATATTGGAACGCTTTGAAGAACAATTGAATATAGCAAGCATACATAAGAAGAATAACCATAAAGGAGTACAATAAAGAGTAAATACTTGAAAATATGATGAGGATTAATATATGAATTAGGAGTACATGAATATATGAAATCAAAGATAATGTTGACAAATCATAAGCCATAATTGATCAAATGATTAACATGAAATGCATGAATATGAATATTGTCCATTTTGGATGCACCAGTAGTTAACTACTTTTTCAGAAGGGTACCTTGAACTACTTTAATTCATGAGTAGCTTTACTACTATTTTTCATGAGTAGTTACCTGTCATGTGTACGTTTGAAAGAGAGCGCGTACGAGAGAGTATGCGCTGTAAGGATACAATTATTTGTCGTTTTCATCCTATTGTTTACTATATTTATTTGCTTGGTTGGTGTCATTGTGGGTTTTGGTTCTTTTATGATTGTAGGCTGGACCTATTGAAATTACTGAAAACATTTGGCGAAGTGATATGAAACTGTAATGCGGTAAAGACCTGCTAGAACTACTTTAGCCAATTTAACCAATCAGATTCGAGCATTCAACACCCCCGTAGTATAAGAGACTCTATAACATCTCACTGTTACTGATTCATCATGAGCTCAAAGCATTAAGGGTAGAATCTCATAGGTAGAATCTACAGTCAATTCTGATTCATCAACACAGTTCACTGATGATTTAAAACCAACCCAAAACCCAGGATAGAGTGGTTGAGTGAATGTGGTCTGGACTGTGTGGATGAGGCTCATTGTGTCTCCAGAGACGCTGTAGAAGGACAGAGTTCCTGCACTGTGATCCACATACACTCCTATTCTCCTGCTGATGGACTTTACTGGGAGTTTAGTCTCTATGTCATTGTGTCTGAATGAGTAACTGGAGGAAGAGCAGATCAAACTCCAGGACTGATCATTACGTCCAAACAAACACTCATTACCCGATCCTTCCTGCTGATGCTCTTATATGACACTGATATACGCACATCATACCCACTCCACTCAATCTCCCAGTAACAGCGTCCACACACACTCTCTCTACACAACACCTGAGGATACACATCAAATCTGTCTGGATGATCAGGATACGACTGGAGTGTGACAGTGTAAGTAATCACTCTGTTCTCAGGCAGACGGAGGCGTTTATTCACTGTGTTCAGATCCAGATTGAGCTGATGGGAATCTGAAGGAGATAAAACACATCAGAATCAGGAATTATGAATCTGATCTTTTAATGTTTCTGAACTCTTCATGTTCAATATATCATCAGTGTCTCAGAACAGTTTACCAGATATCCTGTGAAAATCATTTACATCAGTGGATCTCAAACTTTTTTGGGCCGGTCTAATTAGTCTTCCCAGAATATTAATGTTGGTTATTATTCTGTGTTTATTATTATTAGGCCTATTATTATATTTACACAATTTAAATGTTTGAGGTCAGTATGATTCTCTTTTAAAAGAAACTGAGTCTTTAATTCAGCAAGGATCCATTAAAATGATTCAGCAATAATTGTAATAATTTAATTTATAATGTTTTGTAAGCATTGTAGGTCTATTGTATTGTTGGTGATTTTCAGTGCGGCAGACTTTGGCGATCTTGAACTCTTTAAATTTCTATCTGTTTCCCCAAAGAGACTTGTTAAAAAATCCTGTTTTGGATAAATCCATAGTGGAATTTTTCCAGAAGAGTTTTCAGTTTCTTACTTTCCTGAAACTCTTGAAGAGCTTTTTTACTACTGTGATTTTACCTCTAAATCTTGGAATAATGTTTTTATTATTTTATTATTGTCTTTCAGTGAAAAATAATCATATTTATTCATTAGTTTCAGAAGATTTCCTGTTTTTGAAGAATATATTGAATCATCAGTTCTGTGTACTGATTCACATCTTTGTTAAAGTCACAAGTTCATTCCATTTCAAATCTTTTTATTTCATATTTCTATTTCAACCTCTGTGTTAAAAAAAAATTCTATATAAAACATTTCCACACATTCCACAATTTTATTTTACATTTTAAAATATATTCAAATAGAAGCTTGTTCTTTAAAATCATAGTCATTTTACAATATTACTGTTTTTACGGTATCAAAAAGCTGAAGAGACTTATTGACCCTAAATTTTAGATCAGTGGTGTATATTTATTTACAATATATATTTTGTTGTATGTTATTATTATTAATTATTGGTGCTTGTGTTTGTTGCATACTTCATTCTTCTTCTGGACAAAACTTTGGTCCCGCACCATTTGTCATAGACCCATGAATGAGGCGTCAAATCGTGCGGATTAAGGAATGGTGTGCTGTGACTTTTATGAGCGATTGGGTGTACGATGTTCGTCCAGTGGGTGAAAAAGTATCCGAAAAAGTTCCATAGACTTTGCATTGCGACAAACTTTGACAAGTCATAGCTCAGAGCGAGAAACATGTGGGTTACCACGTTTGAAGAGGCTGGCAGGCTCTGTAAGACCATACCTCAAAATAGGGTGTAAGTTGTACCACTGGGATGCAAGAGCTGCCCAAAGTTGCCCCGTGAAGGGACGGCCCATTGCACACGTTTTTCCTACTATAGTAAATTTCATAGGGATTTTGTATTAAACATAATATGGATCACAATGTCATAGAGACAAGGGAGCGGGGCTCATTTTACTAAGGCAACCAATTAGTCTCTTAGGATCATTGCGAAGCTATCAAGCCATGCCCTAGCAACCATTTAGAGCACCAAGTTCCAACTAGCAACAAGTTCCTTAGACTTCCATTCAAAGAGATCAAAGGGAAGTGTCAGGAACATGAGGGTGGGCTCGTTTGACTTAGGGCAGCAAACAGCCAATCATGAATCACCTTGGTTCACAAAATGGTTCTAAGTTGTGTTCAGGCCAGTTCAGCTTCCCCTCAACACACAATGTTCCGTCAAGTTTGAGTGCAGAATACTCAGCCACCAAAACAATGTGGACTGTTGGGTACAAGCACAAGTTCTCAAGTGTATTGTCACAAAGCACTTCAGCTCCTGGGGTTTAAAGCAAATAAAAAATTCTCTGTCGCATCCAGGCTCAATGCCAAGGGCGCAGGGAGACAAAAACAAAATAATAGCAATGAACCAAAAAATAAATCAGTCTCTGAGTCACACAGATCCTGGCCATTTTTCTCTCTGTCCACTAGATGGTGCCAGCACTCCACCTATGGAATCGGTTCAGCTGAACCTGCTGGCTCTTCATCAGGAGGCTTGGAGAGAGTGTTCTGCGCATCCTTGGGTCCTCGCGACTGTAACCAAGGGTTACAGGCTTCAATTTGCTGTAAAACCATCTCTGTTTAACGGGGTCATAGCATCTGTAGCAAATGGGGATTCAGCTCGGGTGTTGGAAGCAGAAATATCCTCCCTCTTAGAGAAAAGAGCTATAAGACGAGTTCCAATGAGGGAAACTCAGAAAGGCTATTACTCCCGTTATTTTCTAATTCCAAAGAAAGACGGGGTTTGCGCCCATTAATGGACCTGCGTGCTCTAAACAAGCACTTGAGGAAGTACAAATTCAAGATGCTCACAGTTGCAGCTCTCACACATGCAATCCGCCGGGACCATTGGTTCGCTGCGGTCGATGTCAAGGATGCTTACTTTCACATAAGCATCTATCCTGCACACAGGAAATATCTCAGGTTTTCCTTTTGGAGCGAAGTGTACGAATTTGTTACTCTTCCGTTTGGGCTCAGCCTTGCTCCTTGCATGTTCAGCAGGTGCATAGAGACAGCGTTATCACTGCTGAGACACAAGGGGCTCAGAATATCTGCTTCTGGACGATTATCTAATATGCACTCACTCATGGGAGTGCGCGGAATAGGACACAGAGATGCTCACGTCTCATCTAACAAATCTGGGGTTCAGAATCAACTATGCCAAAAGCCAGCTGATTCCATCTCAGAAGATAGAGTTTCTGGGCGCTATGCTCTCAGAAAGGAGGATAATGACATTTTATCAGTACCTTGCCCAGTTTCACAGGAGAAGTTTGGTATTGTTCAGGACTTGTCTCTGCCTTTTGGGCATGATGGCTTTGTCGCTGTCCGTGGTCCTGCTAGGCTTGCTGAAAATGAGAGACTTCCAGTGATGGGTCAGCCGAGACGTCTGTGTCCTCGTGCGTAGAGTAAGAATACACGCGGAGTGCGTGATGGCTCTTCATCAGTGGAGAGATCCCTGTTTATTCCAAACAGGGGTTCCCTTGGGAGGCATGTCGCTGAGAAAAGTAGTGACAACGGATGCATCTCTGTTGGGCTGGGGAGCTGTTTTTCAGGGCAGTTCGGTAAACGGCCGCTGGATGCCCCAGCTTCGCAAACTTCACATAAATATGTTGGAGTTGATGGCAGTCTTTCTAGACCATGAATATTTTCTCCCATTCTTGGAAGGGTTCGGTTCTTGTAAGGACAGGGACAACACCAACCGGTTGTGAGGGATATATCA
>JAOTNS010002181.1:0-21214 GCA_028476615.1 Culter alburnus
ACAACAGGAAGCGCAGTTTTCGGGATAGAAACTTAGCTCAACCGAAAGCAAAGGTTCAAAGGGAGCCCTCTGAAGTGCAGATAACCCAAAGAGAGGTCCCAAGAGGGAATCTGTGAGGGGCGAGGAGGAAAGAGCCTCCTAGCCCCCTCAGGAACCTAACAACTAGGGATGAGCGAGTACAGCATTATCTGTATCTGTATCTGTATCTGTTAACCATATGAATTATCTGTATCTGTATCTGTACTCGGAGTGGGTGGGGCCTAACCCGGAAGTAGGCGGGGCTGGTCTTGAAATGGGCGGGGCTTTAACCGGTATGTTATTTTAAGCATGCAATTGATATGGGTTGATCAGAAATTGTTTGATTTATTGCTTTAGAAAAATATTTACAGGACAGCATCAGGATTGAGCTTCAGATCAATGGTTTTGATCACGATAGCAAACAAACTATATTACAGAACAAGTTTTGCAACAATGAAAACAAAACAATGCAGTGCAATTATGAAGTAAAATGTAATGAACAACATAACTTTCTTTTTTAACTTTTAATTTTTTATGATCAGTGTGATTTTTTTTTTTTTTTTTGGTTCTTTTTTATTTCCACACCAGGTGTGTGTGTGTGAGAGAGTGAGTAAGAGGGAGAGCGAGAGAGAGAGAGAGAGAGAGAGAGAGCGGGCCTCCTAGTGATGTGAAATATGAGCGGGAGTTTACACAGGGTGATTATTTTGACTTTATTTTGTATTTGAGCTGCGTGTCTTGGACGCGGCGTCCGTCCAAAATAGGCGAGGTGCCTATCTTTAGCGAAGCGGCGCGTCGAGCTGCTTCTGGGACGCTTCTCAAACGCGCCGCGGCGCGGCTGGTGTAAACACAAGCATTGACTAGAGTGGCCGTGTATCAGCTCCGGTGGCCGTGTATCAGCTCCGTTAGCCGCGTCGCAGCCGTAACGCGCCGCACACGCGTGCCGTGTAAACGAGGCTTCACTGTGAGTGAGCAGAGCGGTACACAGCAACAAAATACATCTGTATGTGTGTAGGGGAGTGGCGCTGTGACTAGCCTATCACAGAACGCTGACACAATCAGCTACCCAATGATGATTTTCATTCAATCCGAGCACAGATATTGACTCGTATTACTTGTATAATACTCGTACTCGGCAGAGAAGTGCTTATCCGTACCGGATACTCGTTTCAGCCGAGTATCCGGCTCATCTCTACTAACAACCAGGTCATGCTTCCCAAGAGACCTACCTTCAACAAGGTCATGATGGGCGGCAATAGCGGCCACATAGACCTTTAGGGTGGACGGAGACAGCCTTCGATCCAGCCCCTCTTGAAGAAAGGAAAGCACTGACCCTACTGGACATGTCCATGGGTTCTCATTCCTGGAAGAGCACCAGGTGACGAAGAGGTTCCACTTCAGCGCATAAGCCTGTTGAGTAGATGAGGCTCGGGCCGAAGTGATGGTAGCTACACCTGCGGTTGTAGGGTACCTAACCCCACCGCGTCCCGTCCAGGGGCCACACATGTAGTCTCCACAGGTCTGGACGTGGGTGCCAGAGTGTGCCCTCCTTCTGAGAAAGAAGGTCCTTCCTCAGAGGAATCGGCCAGGGAGGGGCTGTCGTGAGGAGCATCAGTTCGGAGAACCAGGTCCGGCCGGGCCACTAAGGGGCGACCAAAATGACCTGCTCCTCGTCCTCCCTGATCTTGCACAGAGTCTGTGCAAGGAGGCTCAGGGGGAAACGCATACTTGCATAGACCCGACGGCCAGCTGTGTGCCAGTGCATCCGTGCCGAGAGTGCCCTCGGTCAGGGAATAAAACAACTGACAGTGGGCGTTGTCTGGAGAGGCAAACAGGTCCACCTGAGCGTCTCCAAATCGTTCCCAAATCAACTGGACCTACAGGGGATGGAGTCTCCATTCCCCAGGACTGGACTGCTGTCGTGAGAGCTCGTCGGCTGCATGATTGAGTCGGCCCGGGATGTGAATGGCACGAAGCGACTTCAGATGCTTCTGACTCCATAAAAGGAGATGGCGAGCGAGTTGCGACATACGGCGAGAGCGTAGACCTCCCTGATGGTTGATGTACGCTACTGTCGCCGTATTGTCTGTACGGACCAGTACATGCTTGCCTCTCAGCAGGGCCTTGAAGCGGTGCAGAGCAAGGTGTACTGCCAGCAACACGAGGCAATTGACATGCCAGTGAAGTTGGGGTCCTATCCAGGAGCCCGATGCAGCATGGCCATTGCACATGGCACCCCACCCCGTAGCGGAGGCATCCGTTGACACAGCAACATGCCTGGACACTGGTTCTAAGGGGACTCCAGCCCGAAGAAAACTCAGGTCCCGCCACGTAGAGAGAGTTAGACGGCAAGCTGGGGTGATGGTCACCCGGAGCGTGCCCTGATGCCATGCCCATCTCGGGACTCGGCCGTGAAGCCAATGCTGAAGCGGTCTCATATGGAGCAACCCCAGCGGAATAACTGCCGCTGTGGAAGCCATATGCCCCAGGAGCCTCTGAAAAAGTTTCAGTGGGACCGCTGTCTTGCCGTTGAATTGATTCAGGCAGTTCAGCAGAGACTGCGCGCGTTCGCTCGTAAGCTGTGCATACATAGCCACCGAGTCTATTTCCATACCGAGAAAAGAGATCCTCTGCACTGGGCAAAGTTTTCTCTTCTCTTGGTTGACCCGAAGCCCTAAAGGGGCGAGGGTCTGAGCACAAGATCCCTGTGCTCGTACAACCCTTCTCGAGAGTGAGCCAGAATCAGCCAGTCGTCGAGGTAGTTGAGAATACGGACACCCTGGACCCTGAGAGGAGCCAGTGCTCCCTCCACGACTTTCGTGAAGATGCAGGGAGACAGGGCCAGCCCGAAGGGGAGGACCTTGTACTGAAATGCCTGCCCCTCGAAAGCAAACCGAAACCGGTCTGTGTCGAGGAAGAATGGAGACATGAAAGTACGTGTCCTTCAGGTCTATCGCTGCAAACCAATCTAGTGGATGAACGCACTCGAAAATGCGTTTGGGTGTCAACATTTTGAACGGGAGTCTGTGAAGAGTCTGGTTCAACACCCGAAGGTCCAGAATTGGCTGTAACCCACCTGTCTTCTTGGGTACAATGAAGTATGGGCTGTAAAACCCTGACCTCATCTCGGCTGGAGGGACTGGCTCGATCGCGCCCTTCGCCAGAAGGGTGGCGATCTCCGAACGCATGACAGGGGCATCCTTGCCCACCATCGTAGCGCGGACCCCCCGAAACCTGGGGGGACGCCGAGCGAACTGAATCGCGTAGCCGAGCCTGATTGTCCGAATGAGCCAGCGGGACAGGTTGGGAAGCTCTAACCAGGCACCCAGAAACCGTGCCATCGGGGTCAACGGGACCACAGGTGCACCCTCGGTGGGGCAGCGAAACGGAACAGACGGACCTAGTATGGGAGGCGTAGCGTCCCGTAAACGAGGTGGCGTCTGAATCCGTGGAATGACAGAAGGGGCTCCGTGAGAAGGCATAGCGTTCTCGGACCGGCTCTGCAAAGGAAGAGGGGAGAGAGGAAGAGAGTGTTGAGAAACAGACACTGTCAACCGTGCCCTCTTGGGACCCGGAGGTAGAGGAAACAGCTCTTTCTGTGAGGATATGGGTACCGTTGGCGGTGCCAGCGGCGAAGATGGAATGGTTCTCCCCTGGCCCTCCTGCGGGGGAAGGAGCGGCCCTGCTACCGACTCCTGAAGAGCTGTCGTTTCCGACTCCGGGTCGCCTGTCTCAGGACTGCCGCTTCTTAGCCTGACGCTTGGCAGGTGGAGGGGCGGGGACGGGCTCTGTCACCTTCCCACGGCTGTCTCCTCGCAGCGGCCGGGGTGGAGGCTGCTGCTGTGGCCGAGGGGGAGCGGAGGAAGCCGCGGGAGGGCGACCTCAGCGACGAGCAGGCTGAGGCACCTGAGCCGGCGGCTGTGTAGGAGCAGCAGCGGGCTGACGGGTCAGGATATGGCTGATTGCCTCAGACTGTCTCTGGGCGGCCGAGAATTGCTGGGCAACAACCTTGACCGCGTCGCTGAAAAGGCCGGCCGGAGTTAAGGAGCTGAGTCCGGTCCGACTCCCTTATGTCTGCCAGGTTCAGCCATAGGTGGCGCTCCTGGACCACCAAGGTGGACATCACCTGACCAATTGAGCGTGCCGTAACCTTAGTCGCCCGAAGGGCAAGGTCGGTGGCCGTGCGGGCCTCCTGGAGGGCCGCTTGGTCAGCACCTGCCTCGTGCAAGCCTTTCAGCACCTTAGCCTGGTAAACCTGCAAGGTGGCCATGGCGTGCAGGGCGGAAGCAGCCTGACCCGCAGCTCTGTAAGCCTTGGCTACAAGTGTGGATGAGAACTTACAGGCCTTGGACGGGAGCTTAGGATCACCACGCCATGTGGAAGCGCTCGGAGGACACAATTGCATCGCAACCGAACGCTCCACAGGGGGTACCCCAGCATACCCTTTAGCCGCTCCGCCATCGAGGAAGGTGAAGGCGGAGGAGGCGCCAGAACGGTTTCGGGCAGTTAAAGGTGCCCTCCATGAACTGGTGACCTTCTCATGCACTTCCGGGAAGAAAGGAACCGGAGGGGGACCCGGTGTTACCAATCATCCCCTAGGAACCAATCATCCAACCTTGAGCGCTCAGGGCGGGGTGGAAGATTCCACTCCAACCCAATGCTCTCGGCTGCCCGGGCAAGCATGGCCGTCAGCTCGGGATCTGACTCGGACAACGCTGCTCTCCCAGGGGGAGGCACCGCAGCCGAGTCTTCATCTCCCGAGGACTCAAACCCGCCTTGTGATGCAGTGATCGACATACGATCATCCTCCGGAGCCCCGAATGAGACGCTGGGTCCCCCAGAAGGGGAGGCAGCAGGCCCATCCGGAAGCTCCACCGGCTGAGACGCTTGAGAGGGGGGGCGTGGCCCGAGGAGGCTGGCTCGTGGGTTGTTCCAGACCGTAACCCTCAGATCACCCTGGCCACCAGCCGAAGATCGGGGTGTGGCAGAGGGGACGATACTTTTAAGGTAATCGAGTCTAGATCTAAGCATCTTGATAGTCATGTTCCCACAATGAGAACATGAACCATCCATGAACGCTGCTTCAGCGTGCTGGCGTGAGACAGCGATCATGGCCATCAAGAGGCGCCATATACCGACCACACCCAGAAACACACGGGCGGTACGACATCTTGAAAAAGACGCGACCTGAAAACCCGTTAGCTCTTTCAGAAATTACTCTTTTAGTACTGAAGCGCTCAGGGGAAAACAGGCAAGGCAGGAACACTGGAATCCGCTGAGATGCGCCGTCACACCAGTACTGCAGAGACTCGTTGAAAACACTCCGGTGAAGGCACGATGCGCTCGGCTCCGAAGCGAAAGCTTGAATGCGTGTTGCTTGCGCTGCTCCTTATATACACACAGTGCGGGGCGGAGCTTGCGCATGCAAATTCCGCAGACCAAGATACTTCTTGTATCATTGGCTCGTTTTGTTAACACTCAAAGGTGATTGGGCTCTCGGACAAGACCCCATTTCGTCAGTCTCTGACGTAACGTCAAAGTGACTGTAATGAATGTAGCGGTTCGTACAGTTATTAATCAATTTATGGATGAAATATGAATATAATAATTCATAAGGTTTTATGAATAAATTATGATTCATATATCGACCCAACGGGGAATTAAACATATATTGTGAATCAATTACAACGAATTATAATCAATTACATATATGATTAGTTCTGGTTTAATAATTATTTAGAGAAACTGTTCGTTTGTCCGGCAAACTAAGTCCCTCACAGAATATTATAAACAGAGTTATTCTCTGGCCATGAAAATAACTTATAGCATCAAAGCATAAAACGATCGAAAAACGTTAAAGTGACTTGGTTTTCAGCTGAAAGAACAAACAGAACAATCGAGCGTGAATAAGTTTTAATATATGCAGCTACGAACAGGGTTATACGTCTAAAAATATATACAGAATACACATATATACACAAGAGTGAAAATGAAGAAAAGACAGGAAAAGAAAGATGATCAAGAATGGCAAATTACACAGTCAAACCCTTTTGAGAGAGCCAGCACAGAACAGCAGTTTAAACAATTAGGTAAATTCTAATACTTGCTATTGGTTCAAGTCCGTGAGTAGCAGTTTCAACGCTTGGCTTGGTTGGTCCTTTCCGAGAGGGTTTCTCCGGCGGGGTTTTCAAAAGAGGTTTAAACTTAAGTAACTTAACCGAAGAGAGAGAGAGAGAGAAAGAAGTGGTCCCGAAGATGAGCGCGATGGCAGCGCGTGGTCACGGCGGCGTCCAGGAGAGACGTGCACGAGGGCTCGTGAGACAATCGGGAGAGAGCCGTGTTGTTGTTTTGCTTTGACAGATAAGCCGACACACCTCCTTGAGGTGGGGTAGCCAATAACATGGGTGCAAAGTTGGCGGGAAAGCTTCCTTTGTTTGGCCTCACGACTTAATCTGCATGATTTATGACTCTCAGATCAGATCTCCAAAGGAGTGCGTTCTTCACAGTATCATTAAACACATAGAAAAATGCATTTATCAGCGGTGTGACATATCTCAGTGAATAGCTCGTGTCCGGAGCTTTACGGAGAGACCAAACTCGACAGATCAGAAAGGCATAGACAAGAAGTTATGGTTTACAGACAGAATTACTATTAAAATGCACACTAGCACAAATACACTATTTAAACACTAGGAAACATGCATAGGCCCTAAAATATATGATATATATATTTCAGCGTAGTGGGTTTACATATACAGTTAAAAATGTATGATTGTGTGTTTGTGTGTGTCTGTGTGTGTTTTGTGTTGTCCCTGTGGTGTGGGGTGTTGGAATGTGGATCTGGTCAGTCTCTGGGGGGTTTTACAACCCAGTCCAGCATGCTAAAGCGTTGAAACATTCCAAAGTTATTGATTATCCTGATACGTGTGCATAGCTACAGATTCCCCCTTTCGGCCAACGAAGTTCCTGTGCGGACTTCGTTGGACGGTAACCAAGTTCGATGGCACATGGATCCGGATGGTCACGCAGCAGGTGGTTCCTACTGGTCCTTGAGGGAGGGCAGATAAGCACCTGTCATGGACTCTTGCATCCCTTTGATCCCTTGGGATAGGATGAAGGCCAGGCCCAGGGCGAGTGTGTACTTGATTGCCATGGAGAAGCGACGGACTGTGTTGGCAGGTCCAAGCTTGGGCTTTAGGTGTGGTCAGGACAGGCAGTGCTTGGAGGGGTGCATCGATGGAGTACTGTCACTTAGCTGGGACCCCCTTTGTCAATCCTCAGTTCCATCCTGGATCTAAGGTGTGATGGTGATTCCTGGGGAGGATGGGATTTCCAGTTCTGACTGGTCCTCTTTGCTTGAGAGACAGTACACTGCCAGATGGCTGCGATGAAGGATGGAACCCAGGGGTACCTGGATCCACTTACTTGGATTGGGCAGGTGACACGAGTGGCGGTGTGTGCTGATTGTAGGTTAGGGTGGCAGCATGAGTGGGGGTTGGATGAGCAGTCACCCACAATCTCGGCTTGTGCTGCTGACTGGGGTGCGAGGCTTGGCCTCGGCAGGGCAGCGTGTGTTGCTGGTCATAAGCTGCAACGGCCCATTCCTTCAGTGTGGTTTCTGAGGAAGAGCTGGTTTGGGCAGAAGTACTGCAAGTCTTTGGTGAAACCACACCTGCGAAAGTGGGAGCCAGGCACAGCCGTGGGTTGCTGTTGTGGTGGGCTACCACATCTGAGGTGTGTTTCTTGGCATGGGTGTTACATTGCCACCACCTGATATTGACCTTGTCTTTGGGTCTGCCGTTCACCGCTGGGTAGATTGAGAAGGACAGCCAACTCATTCTGCTCAGGGTCGACGTGCAGTAGGATGGCAGCACCCAGGGAGTCAGTGAGGTGGGCTGGAACAGTCTTGGTGGGTCTGCCAGTAGCAAAGTCCAGCACTCTTTGTGTAGGATACTGAGGGATCCTATTCATAGCCACTCTGTCCATAGAGAAGCTAATTTCTCGCAGCAGGTCTGTCAACAGAGCTATAACCAGCTGATTTTGGGCAAAGTCATTCTGGAGGACTGTAAACAGTTGCTTCCTTGAGTTCGCCGTTTGGATCAGCAGGAAATTGCAGAGAACCACCACAATACCTTTCCGGATTTGCAGGTGGTTTGCAGGGTTTGGCTCTGTGTTGCGAGTTGCTTTCTCAGTTGTAGGCGGAGCTTGTTGCGATGCTGATGAGGGGAGCAGGCTGTGATGAGACTCAAGTCTCCTGGTTGGTACAGGTGCAACGGCAGTGGCACCTGCCGTGCCATCAGTAGTTCCGTGGGGAACACCTGAGTTGACTCCTGTATGGTGTCTGTGATGGCCATGAGCATCAGAGGAGGTTTTACAGTCCAGTCTTTCTGGTCGACTGACCGTGGAAACGTGACTCCTCGTTTTGCAGTGGAGCTCGTGATTTGCGTTTGCAGTCTGGACGTGACGGCAAACTTGACATCCTCTGGCGTGCTCTGCCACATCTTGCTGCATGCTGGGCCAGTGCGCCACTTGTTTTAATGTCTCATTGATTCTGGTGCCATGGTGTTTGGCACATGGTGTCGTGGGTGTATATCAGTTCACCCCCCTTTTGGCCCTGTGGCAGTACAAGCTTTGGCGCTGTGAGGACATCAGGGACATATTTAGAAAGTTCCCACACGCAGCATGTGGTCGGTCTCATGGTTTGAGGGGCCTGGGACCAGATGCCGGAACGGGAGGTTGGAGGGGTATGAGTGGTGGTACAAAACATTTTGATGGAAGTGTTGGCAAGTTTGGTTGTCAGTGGCAGTGGCAGTAAGGCGGGAAATGTTGCAGGAACAGTCCGCTGGCTGCGGGTTGTTGTTGCCACACTAAGGGTGGGTGAATGGGGTGGGTGTGACCATAGCTTGTTATGCAGGGTGCCAGTCTTGGCAAGGGCATTAGTTTGGTCGTTCACGCCTTTGTCACGCCCTGGTTGCTTTAAGCATCTTTTCACCTTTTCCCAGTAAACGATCATGTCGTGTGCTTGGGTGAGGTGATCATGTCTGGAACATGTGTTGATGTTTCACCTGCTTGTTGCATTCAGTCTTGAAACCAGTTTGTTTCCAGCCCAGAAGATGGCATGTGAAACAAGGTCTGGCAAAGTGTGAGTCTGCACATGAGTTCTCTGATGTTATGGACAGAGGAGACTTGAAGGGTTTTGAGGGTCGCTGCTGCTTCACCATACTGACATGACTGGGGACCCCACCTGCTGTTCTGTGGTTGGCAGGGTTGGTTGTTTAACCATCGTGCCCCTGCACTTGCCTGTAAGATGCCCTCATGGTTGTAGGAACGTCCATCGACGTAGGCCGTGGGCATTCCTTGGCACGCATTCTCTTTGAGGTATCTGTGACAGGCTGGTCGCTGTTGTTGGGGTACCAGTATCTCAAGTGTCAACGCTGGTGTGCCGTTATAGCAGTTTTGGCAGGCAGCTGAATTTCCGCTCTGTGCAGATTTGTGCTTTCTGGCACGTCGTGGCAGTGGCACCTGCTGGTTCAGCCTCCTGAAGTCGCTGGTGGGTCGCCACTTGTCTGGTTTGACAATGGACCAGGTAGGGACTGAATAGGTGCTGTTGCATGGGCAGATAACACCTTTTCCTTCTGTTGAATGAACAACCTCCTACTGGTTCATGTGGGGCGATGTGACCTTCGTACTGCCTGATTAAGGTGGGAGCATTTGGGTGTGTTGCACTATGCACTGTGTGAAGTTTAGTGAGACCACAGCATAAAAGGTCTTTGTCAAATGTCACTTTGAATTTGTGCAAGACGTTTCTGAGTCTTTGACAGTCTGCATCATTCTTTAGCGCACTTGCATCTTTCTGGATCTGTTGGCCTTTAGGCTCAAACCTTGGGAAGGGTTCCTCTGTTGTGGTGTAAGCTGTCAGGTTGGCTGTCCGAGGTGCAGCGCTTTCCTGAGTTTCACAGGCAGGCTGGTTAGCGACTGTGGGTACAGCGAGGTGTTGGTCCCTCATCAGCTCCATTCTGCGCACCTGTTTGGTGGGTACCAGGTTGATGGGAGTGATGGAGATGCTCTTGAAGGATGCCGTGAAGCTTGTGTTGCTTAAGCTTCCTTCTGGGACCATGGCAGCTGGTATTAAGTTAATGACTGTTAACCTGAGTTTAAAGTCATAGTGGCCGTGGTCCACTATCCATTCTAGATGGTAGGCTTTGGGAATGCTGATGTCTGCGACCATGCATTCGTTGAGCAGCTGTGAACTATGTAGGGTGACACTTCAGTTAGTGGTGTGGCTTTTAGAGCAAGTCCAAGTTCCACGCCTTCAGGTGACAGTGTGAAGGAGCCCAGCATGTGGCTTAGGGTTTGACCACATTGCCTGTTGAGCCAAACACCCCCCTTTGGTGTAAGGTGGTACTACAGTTTCCTCCAAACAGCACCCCCTTTGGTGTAAGGTGGTACTACAGGTTCCTGTATGTTGATCAGGATGCAGACCTGTTGGATAGTCTGGCCTGACAGGAAGTTGGCAGTGTTGACAGGAACAACAGGAAGCTGTACAGTCATGGGGCCCACAACAACTCACTTGCACTGTCCGTATGAGCATTAGAGTGCATCAGGAGGTCTGGAAGGACCAGGAAGTGATGGGTTAAATGCCGGTTGTTCCATTTGAAGTTCAAAACGCAGATGTCCTTGACAGTCATCATGGTTGGCAGACGAAAGTCTAGTGGAAAGTGTGTTTGCTTGTTGACAAATGGGAGGTCCGGTGTTCCTTCACTGAGAGCATTTAACAGCGTGTGGCTGAAGGCTGGGTTGTCTGCCCACAGTGAGAATAATGTCTGTTGTAGTTACATCATTCAGCTGTGAGTCTGTCGTGACCTTGGAGCAGAGAGAGTTACAGTCTATGGTGAGTTGAAGTACGCCGGGTGGCGACCTTGAACTGTGCTCTGAGCCGGGGTTCCCGCGGTTAGCTGGGAGATTTCCCGCGACCTCTGTGACCTGACCGTCTGGCTCAGGTGGTCTGGGTGACTGGAAGGCAGAAGTTCACACACTTGAGCCCAGATTTTCAGCGGTCTGGCGTTCAATAAGGGCTCAAAACAGTCTAGCAGGTCTTTGTGGTGGAACAGAGAAACGTGTCCATTTGCGCTACGCACACAGGAGGTACCAGGCTCACTCGACCAATGGTGTGGTGTGTGGGAGCTGTGTGTTCAAGGTGGACCTCATTTGGACTGTGCGACTGCACATTCAGCTCACATCTTTGTGACTTGAGAGTCTGATTTTGTCTTTCAGCTTCATTTCTCAATCTTTCAAAAAGGTAAGGACAGGTTCTGGGCAGTGGTCGGAGACTGTGTAACTGGTTTGATTTTCTACAGTCTTTTCAGGAGCAGTGTTCTGCTTGGAGTGAGCTTCGTCAACCAAGTTTTGCAGCTGCTGAGTAGACATACTGCGTGCAGGCCAAGGCTGCCAGGTGATCACTCACCGCAGGGTGCAGCTCTCGGAGAAGCAGAGTGTTGAAGATGAAATCTTCCTCCATCGCTGGCTGACCACATGCTCTGAAGTAGGCCATTTGCAGTCGGCTGTAGCAAGTGTATGGGTTTTTCAGTCTGCCCCATTTTAGGTCCATGGCAGCAGGGAGCCCTTGATCTGATGCAGGGTCAGAAAGCTTTTGGATCAGAACCTGTCGCAGGTGCTGGCAGTTGGATGTGACAGCTGCTGGCGAAGGTTCTTGCCGCTGGACATTTTGGCAGTGGACTTTCAACCCCATTTGGAATTAGGGCTTCTTGACTGGTTAGGGGAAACTCGGTGATGTGTTTTCCCCTCCCATGCCACTTTTCAGTACTCTGTAACCAGTGTCAAGTTCATTCACATAGTCTCTTTGTTGTTTCGGAGCCATAACTCCTTTCTGGGCCCGTTTGAGATGATTTTCACAGGTCAGGGCTTTAGTGTGTCTGTCTTTCAGCTTAGTTTCTGCTTTGGCTAGGGGAGCTTCGCTGTGTTGGAGTTTTCCAGTCAGTTTTCTACGCTCCACCTCCAGGTGGAGCTCTGCAAGGGCTTTTTGAAGTCTTTGCAGCTCCTCCTGCAGCTCGGGTTTGGATTCGTCCGCTGTCCAACGCTGGTCCTGGGTCTCGACGAGTCGCTGATCGTGGTGACGATGAATCTGGGCCTGATTCCTCCGGGTCCTCCGCCTGGAGCTTGAGGTTGTGGGCGATGGCTCGGATGACTCTCGCCCACTCTTTGTAGCTCGGCATTGGATCGTGGGCCATTAGTCGATTCAGGTTGTCGTCCAGCTGCTCGTTGCTCAGGTGCTGGGGATCCACAGCGTCGTTGGGCAGGATCGTGCTGGTCAGGGAGCCCAACCCGGTCGTGAGTCCGTCCCCATGGGTGCTGGGGCTGGCTGCTCTGAACACGTTAGCTTGCTGTTGGCGAGAGAAAGACAGCACAAACAGAACCAATGCAAGCACGCGCAGGGCTAACGACTTATAATAATGCATGATTATATAATTCTTTGGTTTGGTTCCAGTTAACTGGTGCAGACAGTTAGTGGAATGTAGGCTAGACACTTAATTGTCGATAGCCAAAAGGACCACGCGGGTCAATTTGTGTGGGTGAGTGCCGGATTTGAATAAAGATTTTGACAGGCGGTCCCTAAGAGTCCTTTGATGACTCTCGCTGCTCGGTCGTCTATCTATTACTCAGTTTTCCGTGATGGCTCTCACAGGCTCTGCTTTTACATGAACTGAAAGAAACAAACACAGTAGAGAAGCAAAACAGAACAGGGTGGATGCAATTAAATAAGAAATAGAGCAGTAAACAAATAGAAAGGAATAAAAATAGAATAGCAATAAACTAAAACAGAAGGGCTAGAGGGGAGAAGTGAAACTTAAACTTCCTATTCCAGCTGGGTTTATGACGGTGTCAGGCGAGTGCACTGTTGCGTCATAAAACCTAGAGGGATGGTATGGATCGAGAGCATTAGGGTTGGCCCGCACCTGAGTAATTGAAGAATATGTAATATTCTGTGGCTTTCAATTAGGTGAGATGACTGTATGTCACTAATTTAGGCCTGGGTGAATTGTGGGTGCTCAGATAAGAACTCAATGGCAGGCAACCTTTCCTCGACGTTCAAACACTCTACTGCGGTGTCCGTGGCCACCTGTCCCCTTTGTAACACGGTACAACCTCTCAAACAGGGAACACCAGTACAATTGCGCACTTCGGTAAGGTATTTGCGCCAACGGCCGAGTGACCAGTCAAAATTGAGTTTTCCCTGAACTCAGAGTCTGTCCCCTTTACGGGCAGTTACTCCAAACGGGCGGTTCTGTCGTGCAGAAGCCTGAGCAGGGAAATTAAACAAAATTGCCGCTTGTTGTCACCCCGGGTCTCGTTGCCTCCCTGTACCTGATACACAACTCGCTGATGTCCTTGCGTGTTGCCCGTGATACGAGGTCAGAATGTCCACGGTTCACACACGGTTAGTGTAAGAAGCGCCAGGCCAGGCAGCTCCACTCACTGGAACTCACTGGGGCGACTGTCAACTCACCACCCGGCGGTGAAGGGCCTTCTCTGCAAGTGCACAAACAGTCAGGTAAACACGACTTAATTGTAAATTTAAATCTCAATTTAAATCTTGTTTAAATAGAATTTAAATAATTAAGTGTGTAGGATAAAAGAGTAGGGGTCTAAAATGAACTAGCTAGAAGCAGAACAAAAGTAAAATAATAAAACAAAAACAATCAGATGCACTTGATTCAAATTTGAATTAAACTCTGTTCAATTAAATTTAAATGAGTGCACAGAGTAACAGAATGGGACACAGAGAAAAGAGGATAATTCAGAGGCACTTGATTCAAATTTGAATTAAACTTGTTCAATTAAATTTAAATGAGTAGAAGAATAACAGAATGGGAGAAAGAAGAGAGAAAGCCTTCCCTATTTGCAGATTCCCTAAAGAGAATTGCTTGTTTATGAGCAAAATGCCAACTGATTGACACTACTTAATTTTAAAATTCAATTAAATGTTATTTAATTAAATTTAAAATAAGTGTATGAAGTAAGGGAGGCTTGGGTGTGCGTGAATATTATTGCCAGCCAATAACAACAGGACCCAGAACTAAGAGTGAATGAAATAAAATTAAGTAATAAAAGGGAATGAATTTCCAAAGTAAAACTAAAGAATAACTTGAGAGAGAGAAAAGACAAAAAGGGAATGGATGAAATAACACAAAGTAGAATAAAATAAAAAAAATAAACTGAAATAAAATACAATAGAGTAGATCTGTGAATACAGGAAAAAGAATACAAGGGAAAAGAGAATTGACTTATCTGGCAGTGTCCACCAGGGGGCGCACTCTCAGAAAGTGAATTCCTTTGTTGGAAGGGAAACAATTTAAATTAGAAATTTAAACGTGTTTAAATTAAATTTAAATCAGTAAACCACATTCCAACAATGATTGGAAAGCATAACCACCAAAAGCAAATTACTTTTACAACTCCCCGCAGTATAGAGAAGCAAAAGATAACTTGGAGATAATTTCAGTTCAAAGTATGGAGCGGCTTTAACTCAGAACGTCCACGCGGTGCGTCACTGAGTCCACACAACCAATAAGTAGGGAGGGGTGGCACACCTGAGCAGACTGCCCTCTGGCGTCTGGTCAGAGTTACTGCATCCCCTTTCTTTAATTCGTGATATAAAAACGAGCGCTTTGTGGGGTTCTGACCCTTACGCTGTTTTAACTGCACGGTCACGATTACAACTATAGAACCTCAGCGGATTCTTTCATAAATATATGTGTACCGTTTTACTCACGGGTACACAACTCTGGGAATCAGTCCCTTTGGTGCAAACTTTAATGCACGCGAATATGTAACGCTTGCGGGATTCCTTCGCCGCGGGTTACAAATCAACATTGGATCAGGATGCTGATATAGCTCCAAACTCTCACACATCAATCGTTAAATCAGACGGACTGCTTTTCCGATTAGATCTGTAACGGGGATAACGTGGTTTGGGTAGCTAGTCCAAACGACGTAACCCAGGAGCAAACCGGCTATTGTGAATTTTTGGACGACACAAGAAATTCAGATTTAATAGCGGTAATATAAAGGCCTTTCAAGAGATTTAGTGGGAATCTTCCCAGCTAACCAAATACGTGATGTTACGTAACTGCAACGTAATTTGGTGACCAAACTTTCGTCGTGGCGACGTAACTAGTTACGTCGTGGCAACCGGAAAAGTGAAAGGTGCCTATACGTCGCCACAACGTAACTTTGTGACGTTGCCAGTTAGTAACTGCGACGTCGTGGCAACGTTGTGTATCAATTTGTGTGTTGGTCATCAGTTGGTAATTCTTATATTTATTTATTTTTCTATGGGCGGACATGCAGTAGTTTAACCTAATTTATGTCCTCATTTGCCCAAACTAATGTAAAGGCTATTCCAACAGCTGTGAACGATGAATGCAGACTCGAATGAATTTAATTCATTTATTGAAAAACACACAGAACATGAACAAAACTCCAAATAAAAATAATAAAATACACCTCAACTATAATAAAAACATATAGCCTACAGCGAAACATAAAATAAAAGCATTCAAGACGTTTGCTCTCAGTATCATTAAAACATATGCTATGCTAACGTAACATTTTGCTAACATATATTTCAGACGATCAAGGAAATCACAGAGGTAAAATATTAACAAAAGTACTTAAAGTAGACTGTGGGTAATGTTACTTAACCAATCTGACGCAGTTGTTGAACTTTACTATAACGACGAGAAACACGGAGAAACGTCGATGCTGTCCTCTCCAGCAGCTTGAATGTTTTCCGGTTGCCATGGCAACCTAACGGCCACCTGCACTAACGTAAACATAACAAAAAAAAGGTTTTGCGTCTTTCCAAAGTTAACTTTATACATTTTTATAAAGCCATTTATTCGTTGTCACCTCGGAAAAATAAATTCTTCTCTCAGAAAAATTAACTTTACACTCATATCAACATACTGTGGGCACGCGCGCACTCCATTTGTGGAGGCGCGCGCTGTATGTCACGTCACTGTATATAAAAAGCAGTCATCCATACTCTGATTTGGTGAAAAGAAACATTTTTTTTCTTAAGGGACATTTCAGTCTTGTGTCTGACATTTAATTACACGTTTTATATTGCAAATTCTGGTAATAATAACATATAAAGAATGTGTAAATGATGGTAATGAAATTACGAGCACATGACGTTGCTGTTACGTTGCCAGTAAGTCATGGAATGACCATTATATTACGAATAGAGGACGTATCTGGAACGTCCTTGGTAATCTTGTAACGTTAGGAGAACGTACTGACGACGTTGTGATATGGTAATTTGATGGTAATATTATTACGGGCATACAACGTTGTAGTTACGTTACTAGTAAGTCATGGAATTACCAATATATTACGAATAGAGGACGTATCTGGAACGTTCTTGGTAATCTTATAACGTTAGGAGAACGTACTGACGACGTTGTGAGATGGTAATCTGAAGGTAATGAAATTACTGACATGCGACGTCGTAGTTACGTTGTCAGTTAGTAAGTCATGACATTACCAAAAAGTACGAATACATTACGTAACTGTTACGTCGTGTGTTAGCTGGGTTGCCGCACGATCTCAAAACACGCTGAATACGACTCAACTCGTTTATTCAAGCGGAAATTAATATTAGCTGTATTGCAGAAAATTTTGTCGCCTTTTCGCATACAAGTCTGAATATTAATGGACTGCAGTTTATTTCACGGTCAACCAAGACTAGGCCTGCAGTGTTTTTAGACACAAACAGCAGCTTGTTAACGGTGCGTAGTGAGGACCCGTGCGTCTTCTCACTGAATAAAGCGCGCATGTAAGTTAAATCATACAAAATTATTCTACATTGCTCTTTTACCGAAAACCAAGTTTAAAACGTTGCCGCATCCTCCACCAAATAATATGTAACGAATGTGTAGCGGTTACAGTATATCAATTTATGGATGAAATATGAATATAATAATTCATAAGGTTATGAATAAATTATGATTCATATATCGACCCAACGGGGAATTAAACATATTGTGAATCAATTACAACGAATTATAATCAATTACATATATGATTAGTTCTGGTTTAATAATTATTTAGAGAAACTGTTCGTTTGTCCAGCAAACTAAGTCCCTCACAGAATATTATAAACAGAGTTATTCTCTGGCCGTGAAAATAACTTTGTTTCAAAGCATAAAGCGATCGAAAAACGTTAAAGTGACTTGGTTTTCAGCTGAAAGAACAAACAGAACAATCGAGCGTGAATAACGTTTTAATATATGCAAACTACGAATACAGAGGTTATACATCTAAATATATATACAAGAATACACATATATACACGAGAATGAAAATGAAGAAAGACAGGGAAAGAAAGATGATCAAAGAATGGCAAATTACACAGTTAAACCCTTTTGAGAGAGCCAGCACAGAAATCAGTTTAGACAAATTTAAGGTAAATGATAATACTTGCTTATTGGTTCAAGTCCGTGAGTAGCAGTTTCAACGCGCTTGGCTTGGTCCTTTCCGAGAGGGTTTCTCCGGCGGGGTTTTCAAAAGAGGTTTAAACTTAAGTAACTTAACCGAAGAGAGAGAGAGAGAAAGGAAGTGGTCCTCCCGAGCTGCGCGCGTGTTGGGAAGCGCGGTCACCTGAGGCGTCCGGGGAGACGTGCACGAGACGATCGGGAGGTCACCGGGAGAACAAAGAAAAGGTGTGTGGTTGTTTTTATGGAAACCCAAACTAAACACCTCCTGAATTGTAGCGGCCAATAGATGCGCAGCACTATCTGGCGGGCAAAGTTCCTTGGTTTGGTCCTAGATGAATTTGCATACTTAGTGGCCATCAGACCGGATTTCGAGATCGAGTGCTTTCTTCACAGTATCATTAAACACATAGAAAAATGCATATGTCAGCCATGTGACCCACCTCAGTAAATAGCTCGAGTCCGGAGCTTTACGGAGAGACCAAACTCGCCAGATTAGAAAGGCATAGACAAGAAGTTATGGTTTACAGACAAAATTATATCGTTAAAATGCACACTAGCACAAATACACTAATTTAAACACTAGGAAACATGCATAGGCCCTAAAATATATGAAATATATATTTCAGCATAGTGGTAGGATATATATACAGTTAAAAATTTATGTTTGTGTGTTTCTGTATGTGTGTCTGTGTGTGTGTTGTGTTTTTGTGTGTGCCAGTGTGTGTGGGTGCTGGAATGTGGATCTGGCCCATAGTCCACATGAGGGGCCCCTTTGATGTCCTAAGAGCAAGGAAATTGGGCCTGCTGTGTTACCTCGGAGGGCAACAAAGGTGTCAAGTGGGCTCATCTTTAGTAGACTGTTCGGAGCCGATTTAGTGATTAAGAAACAAAGTTCATCCGGTTAAAAGCATTCTGAAAACTCCAAAGTTTATTGACTCTGAACGGATCCATCCAGACGTTACAATTAATATCAGATAAAAGACCTAAAATGGACATGGACTCGCATGTATTTGTTGTGTATTGCAATGCATTTATTGCATTCATTTCTTCTTTGCATTCTAGTTACTTTAATAATTATTTGTTTTTATATTTATTCTTCTTACTAAATTTATACTCCCCAGCTACACCATTACACACCCCACATGGATATTGAACGTATACTGTATAATTTACTGAATGTTGGCTTGTACAGTATCTCACAGAAGTGAGTACACCCCTCACATTTTTGTATATATTTTATATCTTTTCATGTGACAACACTGAAGAAATGACACTTTGCTACAATGTAAAGTAGTGTGTACAGCTTGTTTAATAGTGTAAATTTGCTGACCCTTCAAAATAACTCAACACACAGCCATTAATGTCTAAACCGCTGGCCACAAAAGTGAGTACACCCCTAAGGGAAAATGTCCAAATTGGGCCCAATTAGCCATTTTCTCTCCTCGGTGACGCATTAGTGTTACAAGGTCTCAGGTGTGAACAGGGAGCAGGTGTGTTAAATGTGGTGTTATCGCTCTCACTCTCTCATACTGGTCAATGGAAGTTCAACATGGCACCTCATGGCAAAGAACTCTCTGAGGATCTGAAAAAAAGAATTGTTGCTCTACATAAAGATGGTGTAGGCTATAAGAAGATTGCTAAGACTCTGAAACTGAGCTGCAGCACGGTGGCCAAGACCATAGAGCGGTTTAACAGGACAGGTTCCACTCAGAACAGGCCTCGCCATGGTCGACCAAAGAAGTTGAGTGCACATGCTCAGCGTCATATCCAGAGGTTGTGTTTGGGAAATAGACATATGAGTGCTGCCAGCATTGGTGCAGAGGTTGAAGGGGTGGGGGTGTCAGCCTCTCAGTGCTCAGACCATACGCCGCACACTGCATCAAATTGGTCTGCATGGCTGTTGCCCCAGAAGGAAGCCTCTTCTAAAGATGATGCACAAGAAAGCCCGCAAACAGTTTGCTGAAGACAAGCAAACTAAGGACATGGATTACTGGAACCATATCCTGTGGTCTGATGAGACTGAGATAAACGTATTTGATTCAGATGGTGTCTAGCATGTGTGGCGGCAACCAGGTGAGGAGTACAAAGACAAGTGTGTCTTGCCTACAGTCAAGCATGGTGGTGGGAGTGTCATGATCTGGGGCTGCATGAGTGCTGCCGGCACTGGGGAGCTACAGTTCATTGAGGGAACCATGAATGAGCAGAGCATGATCCCCTCCCTTCGGAGACTGAGCCGCAGGGCAGTATTCCAAGATGATAACGACCCCAAACACACCTTCAAGACGACCACTGCCTTGCTAAAGAAGCTGAGGGTAAAGGTGATGGACATGCCAAGCATGTCTCCAGACCTAAATCCTATTGAGCATCTGTGGGGCATCCTCAAACAGAAGGTGGAGGAGCGCAAGCTCACTAACATCCACCAGCTCCGTGATGTCATGGAGGAGAGGAAGAGGACTCCAGTGGCAACCTGTGAAGCTCTGGTGAACTCTATGTACAATAGGGTTAAGGCAGTGCTAGAAAATAATGGTGGCCACACAAAATATTGACACTTTGGGCCCAATTTGGACATTTTCACTTAGGGGTGTACTTACTTTTGTGGCCAGCGGTTTAGACATTAGGCTGTGTGTTGAGTTTTTTCGAGGGGACAGCAAATTTACACTGTTATACAAGCTGTACACTCACTACTTTACATTGTATCAAAGTGTCATTTCTTCAGTGTTGTCACATGAAAATATATAATAAAATATTTACAAAAATGTGAGGGGTGTACTCACTTCTGTGATATACTGTATATCATAATAGCAAACCGTGACTCTTTTAGCCCTTTCACCCCTTTCCCTTGTCTGGGAAAAAAAGTAAACAGCCTAAAACTAGGGCTGGGACATCGATTCTCGATACATACATTTGAGCATGTTTACATGCACACCAGCTGATAACGAAAATATTAGCAAATTGAAATAACCAGTTTTCCCCGTTTACATGCAAACCAGTAAACTGACAATGCAAGTAAGCATGACTAAATCGTGTCATTTCCCTATAGTGACATCAAAAATAATCATTTGCGTATCTGACTCAGAGTATTGTATATTATGTCAGTTGTGATGTTAAATAAAGCTTGCAACATGTCAGCGGGAAACTTACGGCTCATAACCTATATTATTATTCTCTCATGCAGTTACAGATGGATTTTGACTGAACCACTTCTACTTCTGCTGCACGAGAGATGAAAACACATTTTTACAATTTTCGGGGTCTTGAAAGAGTCTGCGTTTGCGATATATTTCCTTCTTGCTTTTTGTCTGGATGCGTTTAAACCTGCGCTGAGGATGCGTTTCTGTCACGTACATGCGCACTTCAATAAACCGACAGAAAGCAGGTTAATGCGTTTAAATGCCGCGCGAAATCGGGGTAAGAGGCAAAAAAATACCTGTTCCGACCGGTTTGAATACTTAAGCCGATTATGCTTAATAAGCAACGAACGTTTTCTTTTATTAGAGTAGGTCATAAGCGGCTTAAGGACGTGCAGGTAAACAAACTAAATTCTGGATCGATTCTGATATTTTCCCTCTCAACTCGATTCTGTGTTAGTTGTAACAGCAGATGGCACTCTAGGCCTCAACTGCATACAAATGAGGAATATTGCGGGGGACAGCGATCGTAGTGTTCGGCTGAGTCATGTA
>JAOTNS010002182.1:0-141327 GCA_028476615.1 Culter alburnus
TCCGCCGGAGGCCGAACATAAGTAGTGTTACTGTATGTGTTTCATGTTATCCTTTATTCATTTTGTAACCTACTTAAAATTAACCTAAAAGTAGAGTTAAGAGATTTTTAGTTTTATCTAATAATTAGGTTATTTTCAGTTATGTCTTTTAACTGCATATCATGCCCAGTGTAACGGTGTGTAAAAGTGTTAAATTGATGCATAAATGGGGACAGCGCCATCTGTCTGCTGCGTGATAATATATCGCACGTGAAATAGGGACCAGCAGAGATAATGAGACATGCTGTGGGTAAGTCGCACATTTTCAGCAGCCGGAGATTTATAAGTTAAAATGATTAAAAACACATAACTAATTTATGGAAATTATACAAAGGCTGTTTAATAAGATATGGAGAGAAGGAAAATTGCCTCATAATTGGAAAAATGCTTTAATATTGCCTTTTAGTAAGCCTGGTAAAACTCCAGACAATGCAGGAAAATTACAGGCCTATAGCGTTAACATCTCACTTGTGTAAATGGATGGAAAAGGTAATAGTTCGTAGACTGTCCTATTATTTAGAACAGAAAGGATTGATCAGTGTGCAACAAAGTGGTTTTCATAAAGGTAGATCTACAATAGATGCTCTAGTGAAAGTTAGTAATGAAGCTGAAAAAGCAATTAGTATGAAAGAGGTCATGGTTATAGTATACTTTGATATAGAGAAAGAATATAATTCAATGTGGAGAGAAGGACTACTGATTAAATTACATAAAATGGGTATTGGTGGAAAGATGTATAACTGGACTTCTTATCAAATCGGACGTTTCATGTTAAGGTTGGAGATAATGTTTCAAATGATTTTAATATAGTGAATGGTATTCCACAAGGTAGCGCTATCAGCCCAATTCTGTTTAACATCATGATAAATGACATCTTTGAGAATATTGGTACAGGTATTGGGTATGCATTATATGCAGATGATGGGGCTATATGGAAAAGAGGGAAAAATATTAGACATGTGATTAATAATATTCAGAGTGCTATAATAAAAATTGAAAGATGGACATATGACTGGGGATTTAAGATGTCAGTTGCTAAATCATGTTACATGTGCTTTACCAGGAAAAGAAAGTTAGGAAATATACAGCTTAAATGACATGGTCAAAATATGGAAAGTGTAACAAAGTTCAAATATTTAGGATTATGGTATGAGAAATGTCTATGGAGAACACAAGTTAAACAGCTTGAAACTAAATGTATTAAAGTACTTAATCTTATGAGATCAGTTTCAGGATATGATTGGGGTGCAGATAAGCAGTCATTACTTGATATATACAGGGCATTAATAAGATCATGTATAGATTATGGGTGAATGGTATATGGAGCGGCAGCTAAGAGTGTACTGGAAAAACTAGACAGAATACAGTTCAGAGCTCTTAGAATTAGTATTGGTGCTATTAAAACTACTCCTACTAATGCGCTACTTGTAGAAGCAAAAGAATTACCTCTATACTTAAGATGAATACAGCTGGCACTGACATACTGGGTTAAGTTAAAAGGATCTGGGAAAGAACAACAAGCTACAGAGGTCTTATGTGATTGCTGGGAGTATTTGCAAGAACAAAAAGGTAAAGGATTCGGTTGGAATATTAATACAGTAGTGAAAGAATATGGTTTAAAGAGATTTGAGTACGGCCCAAATATGGTATGGGGTAATGTTCCTCCATGGATATTTCCAGTTCCCAATGTAGATTTAAATCTTTTAAAACTAAAGAAAGAATGGACTGAAAGGAATGCTGATAATATTAGATATTTGGTTCAAAAATACGTTAAGCAGAACTATATCAGCAGTGTTGGGGAAAGTTACTTTTAAAAGTAATGCATTACAATATTGCGTTACTCCCTAAAAAAGGAACTAAATGCGTTACTTCCAAGCGGCAACCTCCCCCAGTTTCTCGTGAAGCCAATACGGAAGTAATTTAAACTGCGATTCATCGACTGGCCGCTAGGGACAGGCTGCAAAAGGGAGCAGAATCTCATTGACCATAATGTTAAAACAGCCAAGTTTACAGCAGAAAAAAACATGTTTCCAGTCTGGTTCAAATATGTTTTGGTCTATACTGCTAATTTTGCCCTTCATGACAACTCTGAGGGGGGTGAATTTTTTTATAACTCATCCGTTTAAATTATATTAAGCCTTAAAGTTCTGCATAATTAAGGGTGTGGTCACTTGAGTGACAGGTGGATTGGCGCTGCTGTCTGTGAGCCGTCACTTTACCTCAGCAGCTCATTTCAGCCGCTGAATTTGGCATCTCAGCCGTATTTGTGCCTTTTTTCTGGATTATTTATACAATATATGGCTTGCTGCATACTCGAGACAGATGTCAGTCTGTGTACATGTGCTCGCATGCGGAAGATAAACGTTGTTGGATCGTCGAGGCATTGGCTAAAAGTTTTGTTCCTGAGATTTACTACAATGACAATACCAGGAGGATATACAACTCCGACAGCACTGCTTGGATATAACTAAAACTGCTGCACTATTTTGAAAAATTATACTTTGGACACATGCTCATTAGTTTGAGAGAACATTTGAGAGTTATACATCTGGTACCTATATATGTACGTATAGAGTTTTACATTATAAACGATGCTCAGATTGCATCCTTTCTTGAGATATGTAATGCAAACTATGGATAATATATAAAGATTACATGGATTTAACGCTTTCATGAACAAAAAGTAATTTTTTTATGTTTTGAAATGGACATTTTACCCAAGTGCAACGGATTGGATTCATCTCACGATCTCTATTTCATTAAAGGTATGAAGTCCCAGTTGATTTTTTTTGTGTTATTTGCACACCCCACACAAATTAATTAGCCTACTGGTGTTAGAGCATCTATAACGTTATCTTAAAAAACTAGATTGACAGTAAACCTTTTGTACTTTCTAATGATATTGTTATCTTTATTAATATTTTAGATAGTATCTAAGATAGATAGCTAGGGCGGGCGTGGTTTCAGCAACAAGTCGCATGGGCTCCAACTTCGTCCCACCTCTTTGCCCATTTTCAGTTATCCGGGAGTGACGTGCGGTGACGTGCAGCTAAGATGGCCGCGGCCTCATTTGCGCGTCAAAACTGCTGTTCAGAACTCTATGGGTGACATCACGGACACTACGTCCATATTTTTTTACAGTCTATGGTTACTTCATTACTTTTTATGAAAAGTAATGCGTTACATTACTTTTGCATTACTTTTTCTCACCGGGGCTGGGCTTGCTTGTTTGTTTTTCAAATAAAAACAAAAAAGATTCTATTTTTGGCAAAAAGGCCCTTTCACACCAAAAGTGAAATGAATCAGCCTCAGGCTGAAGGAAATGCACATTTACTCCTGTACAGTAGAGGGCGCAGTTCAAACAAACCTTTCAGCTGTGCTGCCATTCTGGATTAAAGAAGAATAGTGTAACCATAGACAGTAAAAGAAATGGACACAGCGACCCCATTGGAACTCAATTGAGACAAGTGAAGCCCATTTTTAGTGATTTTTAGCACTTCCGTTTCTGACGCGCAGACTCAAACTAAGCTTGATGACGTCAGCAACCTGTCTAGTAGCTGTGCGTGCAAACTGCCATCGTTAATCTTGCAGAGACGGCGAGCTTGAGCGGGGAGTTCTTTGGCGTGAGTGAGCAGGAGTAAGTATTCTGATTAATTATTTTGTATAGTATTTTAAAATGTAACGCCAGTACGCCATATTAAGTTAATGCATACTATTGCCTGCAAGCTTCTCCTCCTGTCTGTACGGTAATTTCTCTACTGTGCGACAGAGAGTCGAGTGGTTATGACGCAATCGTTAGCCTATTTTTACAAAAACTGTTTCTACGGGGCCATAATGTAACATAGAAGGTAATGGAGCCCTTTATACATTGTCGTGTATCTTTAGAAATAAATAATGGACAAATGGAGTCTTTAAACGCCTCAGATGTAAAGTTATTCACTGTCAAAGTGACGCCAAAATGAATGGGAGTCAATGGGATGCTAACGCAAGTGAAGTTCTGCTACAAGATGGCGGCACCCGGCCGACTTCAACTTCCGGTCGACTTCCTTGGGCACTGGGTGTAACCCTGACTGAAATTAGTCCATTAGCAGTCCAAAGAAAAAAAAAACCTTTAAAAAAAAAACTATTTTTTGGCATATTTACCCTTCCAGTAAAACTGTTTGTGTGGAAAAAAAACAGTGATAAAAGAAAATAGTAAAATGCTTTATTAATTATATCAGTAACATGCAAATTACTGCAGTAACATTTATCCAATTAGAGTTAGAATCTGCACTGCAGGTGTAGATCGTCCAATTGAGTATGATCAGCAGTGATGCTGACTCCGCCCACTGTGAGACGCAGACGAGATAGAGAAGAAACAGAAACGCATGAAAACGAAGCTTAAGAATTCTAAGTTAAAACTATCTAATTTTGAGAAATAATTAGTGAACAACTACACAACAAAGTATATAAAAGTTATTTGGAGTTAAATTGCTTACCGAATTGAGTAGTTTTGTGAAAGAGCTTGTTGTGGCCTTGTTGATCCGGAGCCTCGAGCCAAAGTTGGTCACCGTAGTTCGTGGTGCAATCTGGAAAAAAAAGATTAACAAAACATTTAATTCAAAGGAATTTTGTTGTATGTGTAGAAGTTTGGATTTTCTGCTGCGATTCACGCGCATGGTGAGGATTCATCAAGCCGCATTGAAAGAAAAGAAAGATGGCGAGCCCCCAGACTGAATTTGGATCTCTGATTTCTATCATCTTATCCACTTTGTGGTATCGTTTTTTTCTCTTCTGAACTGATGGACTCAGGTATATTTTTCTGAACTGAATTTATCGAATGGATTCACGTATATTTTCTAATATTGAATGGACTGAGGTATATTTTCCGAACTGAGGTGAACACTATTTACAATTTTTGTTTATGTATATATTTCTGAAAAGTGTTATTTGGTTATATACACATTGTAAATTTGAGGTAACCATTCATGTGAATGGATATTGAATCATCTTGGTTAAAGTATTGATTTGAGTTTGCATTTGAAGCAAGAGAGTCAAATTACAGTAAAGGCAGGAGAATTAGAAATCTTAAATTGAAGCTAAACGTATTAATCTATAAAAAAATATTTAAATAGAAAACCATAATTTTCAAACCTAAGCCAGGAGAAAGAAAAGAGGGAAATTGTCAATCAAAGAGTCAACAAAGGAAAGGTTTTGTTGAATTCTTTTTTTTTTTTTTTTTTTTTTTTTTTGGTTCATTAATTTCTTTCAAGTTGATCTAGTTGATCATATTGTATTTTTTTGTTTCCCCTTTTTAAAAGTTGACATTTCATTGGGTTATCTTTGTCATTTATTATTTTACTGTTCATCACATCAACATTTCAATCAAAAAGAAAAAAAGAAAAATACATAATAGCCAATAGAACAAAATCTGAAACCCCAAACTGGTGTGTTGTGTATGCTTTTCCTCCTTCGAGTTTCGTATCTTCTGATCGGGCCATTGACCCAGCTCAGTGCATTGAAAAAAAATGTAGCTACTACTTGTTGGCATTGAGTCAAACATTCAGCTAACACTGTTTGTGTCTAACTAGCGGGTGTTACAATAGGATACAGAGGAAGGAAGTTCTAGTTATTATTTCTAAATCTAATCTAAAGGAATTTTATTAGGTATATTGAAGGTCAGCAGCAAAGACATTGGAAAATAAATTGAGATTAAATACATAAAGTATATTTGTGTAATTTAATATAGTTTATTACAGTTTTGCAAAAATTCTAAGATTGCATTTCACTGTTTTTTTATTCATTTTGAGGAATACTGAATGTTTTCATGCAAGTGAGATGAGTAAATGCATGTTCACATTTAGTCTAAAACTGCAATAACCATCATGCTTACACAGCGCACACAATATCTCTGCACTGTATTTCTCTCAACATGGGGACAGGAGAGCTGTCAGTCAATAAATGTGAAAAAGTAACTTGCGTTACTTATTTGAAAAAGTAACTTAGATATTTTGTTGTAAATTGAAAAAGTAATGCGTTACTTTACTAGTTACTTGAAAAAGTAATCTGATTACTCCCAACATGATTATCAGTATATACCAATATCACAGACGGATCTAAAGATTTGAGGATGATCATGTAGTAGTAGAAGTGTACATACCAGAGTTTGATATAACCATATGCAAAAGAATTAATGACAATTTATCTGTTTTTACAGCTGAAGTAGTAGCCATAATTTTAGGATTGCAATGGGTAGAAGAAGTAAGACCTCAAAGAGTTATTATCTGTTCGGACTCTGTTGCAGCTCTTAATAGTTTAAATTCAAATGAAACCATAAAGAGATTTCCACAATAATGTTAAATATAGAGAGAATTGGAATTAATCTCCAGTTTTGTTGGGTTCCAGCTCATACTGGCGTGGAGGGCAATGAGATTGCAGATTTGACTGCAAAGAATGCACTGAAATTAAAGGATGAGGAAATATTGAAAGTCCCATTTGGTAAAGGTGAGGCCAAATCTTAATTAAAACAAAAGTGAGGGAAGCATGGCAGAAAAAGTGGGACATAGATAACAGAGGACAACATTATTATAATATTCAGAAATCGATTAAAATGCATATAATTGTGATGTTTGTAATGTTACAGAAAATGTGGAGCATATCATTATGAGGTGCAAAAAATATAATGCATTAATAATATCAAACGGATAAATGGCTGCATAAATACATTTGTGATTTATAATATAATGAAAGCCTGGCAGGAAATCAAAGATTTTGCAGTTTGCACTCAAAAATCTCTGTTTGGCACCTCTGTCTTTTAACCCAGATCTACCATCTTCTATGGGGAAGACATCATTTATAAGTGGAAAGATCTAGGTATTGTCTCTTTTAAGCAAGTTTTTAAAGAGGGAACCCTTAAATCTTTTTCTGAATTAAAAAGTGAATTTGATCGACAATAAAGATTTTAGTACTTACAACTTAGACATTTGATAAATGATCTTCTTGCAAAGGGTCATATCTCAGTGGAACTATCTAAATTAGATAATATTTTAGAGAACACGTCAATACTAAAGGGAAAAATGTCTGAGATATATGCAATTTTAAGAGATCAAGCTGAATCATAATTAACTTCATTAAAAAGCATATGGCAAAAAGATTTGGGTTGTAATTTTGATGACGATCAGTGGGATTATATACAAAAGTGTTTTTTTTTTCATTCTCTAGTAACAAAATAATTGAACAAAATTACAAATTTATACAAAGAATATATTTGACCCCAGTTTGCCTTAGTAAGATATATTCTGGCACATCCCCTTTATGCAATAGATGTAAAACACATAGGGGCACCATTATGCATATTTTTGGAACTGCGAAAAATTGAGTTTGTTTTGGGATTCTGTACATGAGTTCTCTGATGGCCCTAGGGAAAACATATCTCAAGACTCCTTTAATGTATCTTTTTGGGGTGGACTTAAATGAAACTTCAGACTCTGTATTTATAAAAGGATAGGTCTGATTTCTTATGTATCTAAGAAATGTATATTACTGAATTGGAAAAAAAGAGCACCACCAACACTTGAAATTTAAACACATTATAAACGACACACTACACATGGAATATTTAACATGCACTTTAAAAAACAAAACTCGCATCTTCTTAGAGAACTGGAATATTTTTTTGGATCTATCTTGAACCCTTTGACCCTTTCATTTTTTATTTATTTATTTATTTATTTTTTTATCCATCGTTTACACATTGACCATTCATGTGCTATTACTTTGTTTTAGTTTATTTACTAATACAAACTGGACCTGTTGATGTATATATCACATTGTACTCTGATACTGCTTAATGTACACTAATTGTATTGTTTTTGTTATTATATTGTAAACTGATAAATAAAAAATTAAAAAATAAAATATATATATATATATATATATATAATTCAGAAAGAAGATCTTGCAAGATAAGATATACGAGTTGGAACAAGAATGGAGTTTGAAGGGGATTTTGGGGCAGATGAGAAAATGTGGAATGTAGTAAAGCTCTATTTAATTTTCTTAAAGATACAAGATTAGAGCACAGTATATAGGATTATATATTATATATATATATATATATATATATATATATATATTACTCAGCAAAAAAAGAAACGTCCCTTTTTCAGGACTGTGCATTTCAACAATAATGTTGTAAAAATCCAAATAACTTTACAGATCTTCATTGTAAAGGGTTTAAAACAATGTTTTCCATGCATGTTCAATTAACCATAATCAATTAATTAACATGCACCTCTGGAATGGTCGTTAAGACCTTAACAGCTTACAAAAAGTAGGCATTTAAGGTCACAGTTCTAAAAACGCAGGACACTAAAGAGACTTGTCTACCGTCTGTGAAAAACACCCAAAGAAAGATGCCCAGGGTCCCTGCTCATCTGCGTGAACGTGCGTTAGGCATGCTGCAGGGAGGCATGAGGACTGCTGATGTGGCTATAGGGCAATAAATTGCCATGTCCGCACTGTGAGACGCCTGAGACAGCGCTACAGGGAGACAGGAAGGACAGCTGATCATCCTCTTTTAGTGTTCATACAAATATTTACACATTAAGTTTACTGAAAGTAAAAACAGTTGAAAGTCAGAGGACGTTTCTTTTTTGCTGAGTATATAATTTTTTTTTTTTTTCCTGAGTACATGAAGCCTTGAAGTTGCACACCCCGGTACTCTGCACTGAGTCAACACAGAGCTCGGCAACGTAAAATGACGCGAAGCTGAAAAAAAGTGTTTTTTACAGAGACCATCACTTTATCTACTAAATTCATGCCCTTATGTCCAGCAAAACATTTTTAAACCATGCAGTACCTTTTTATATGGATTTTTGTACAAGGTTATATATTCATCTCAAAAAAATGTTTAACCTGCAATATGCACTTTAAGCCAGTGCATGGAATCTAATGTGCGTATGTTTAGTGTCTTACTTTACTGCACAAAAAAACAAATTCCCAGATGCTTGCCTCAAGAGTGTGGAAGAAGCTGCACAAAGACATGTACTTTATACTACTATATCTTCTTTTAAAAGTATTTATGTTGGTGCATGCATGTTTAATAACTTATGTTCTTTGCATAAGGGAAAAAATTTTCACATTGTGGACCTCTATGTTGTTCCCACCTGGAAAGACTAAGTTGTGGACCCAGTGCATTGTTTGCCTGTAAGATCTCATTTGCTATCATATACTTATCAACTGAGACAGAACTCTATTGGGGACAGGCGCAGAAGTATATGCATGCATATTATTTTGTCCAAATACTATAGGAAAATGTGAGGTCCAATCATACTATTTCCAGATTGGAGCAGGTAGCAGGGTGAAGCTGACCACTATCTGCTCTGTGTTGAGTTTCTTTTTATAATCTTTCTAGCTGTAATATTTTCAAATTCAACAGGTAGGGTTGGTGAGATATTAACAAAGTACCCATTGCAGGTTATGTTCGTGGCTAAGAGGGAAATACTTTGTCTTGATTCTCTCCGCCCTGATGGTTCTGGAGATGAGGCTTACAGAACCATATTTAGGTTGAGACTAAAGATATTTAATTTACTGGCCTTGTTCCAGGTATGTTATTTGGTTACGATTTCAAAAAGAAGCCTCGTTCTCAGGCTTCAAGTTCATATAAGGGCATCTTTATCAGGCTCAAGTTCATATAAGGGCTTCGTCTCAGGCTTTATTCATATAAGGGCCTATCCTCGTTCTCAGGCTTTCATATAAGGCCTCGTTATCAGGTCATCAGGCTTCAAGTTATAAGGGCCTCGTTCTCAGGCTTTAAGTTCATATAAGGGCCTCGTTATCGGGCGAAGGGCCTCGTTAAGTTCATATAAGGGCATCTTTATCAGGCTTCAGTCATATAAGGGCCTCGTTATCAGCTTCATATAAGGGCATAGGCTTCAAGTTCATATAAGGGCATCTTTATCAGGCTTCAAGTCAGGCAAGTTCATATAAGGGCCTTGTTATCAGGCTTTACTTCATATAAGGGCCAGCTTCAAGTTCATATAAGGGCTTTAGCAGGATTTATCTTCATATATCTCAGGCTTCAAGTTCATAAGGGCCTCATTATCAGGCTTTAACTTCATATAAGGGCCCGTTCTCGGCTTCAAGTTCATATAAGGGCATCTTATCAGGTTTCAAGTTCCCTCGTTCTCAAGTTCAATTCGCAATTCATAAGGGCCGTCTTAGGCTTCAAGTTCATATAAGGGCATCTTTATCAGGCTTCAAGTTCATATAAGGGCCTCGTTCTCAGGCTTCAAGTCATATAGGGCCTTGTTCTTAGGCTTCAGTTCATATAAGGGCATCTTTATCAGGCTCAAGTTCATATAAGGCCTCGTTATCAGGCTTTCATATAAGGGCCTTTCTCAGGCTTCAAGTTCATATAAGGGGGCTTCAAGTCATATAAGGCATCAAGTTCATATAAGGGCAGGCTTCAAGTTCATATAAGGGCCTCTTCAGGCTTCCATTCATATAAGGGCCTCGTTCAGGCTAAGTCATATAAGGGACTCTTCGCAGGCTTCATTATAAGGGCTCGTTCTCAGGCTTCAGTTCATATAGGGCCTTGTTCTTAGCTTCAAGTTCATATAGGCTATTTATCAGGCTTATAAGGGCATCGTTATCAGGCTTTAACTTCATATAAGGGCCGTTCGGCTTCAAGTTCATAAAGGGCATCTTTAGCAGGCTTCAAGTTCATATAAGGGCCTCGTTCTCAGGCTTCAAGTTCCGTTTAGGCTTCAAGTTCATATAAGGGCATCTTCTTCAAGTTCATATAAGGGCTCGTTCAAAGGCATATAAGGGCTTTCGTTCAAGGGGCCTCGTTTCAGGCTTCAAGTTCATATAAGGCTTCAGTTCATAAGGGCATCTTTATCAGGCTTCAAGTTTCATATAAGGGCCTCGTTCTCAGGCTTCAAGTTCATATAAGGGCCTCGTTATCAGGCTTAAGTTCATATAAGGGCCTCGTTCTCAGGCTTCAAGTTCATATAAGGGCCTCGTTTTCAGGCTCGTAAGTTCATATAAGGGCATCATTATCAGGCTTCTTATTAAGGGCCTCGTTCTCAGGCTTCAAGTCATATAAGGGCCTTCTTATAAGGGCCTTCTCAGCTTCAAGGGGCTTTTTAGGGCCTCGTTAGGTCAAGGTCATAATGGCTCATATAAGGGCCCGTTATCAGGCTGCAGAACTGATCATTTAATTACACATTATGTATTTGTGTTTTCTTTGGAATGCCAGACACATTGCCCCGGGATCCTGGACAGTAAAAATGGGAAGAGACCTTGGGGAATGTTTGAAATGAGACGTAAGACTTTTGTTCATCTTCAGAACACAAAAGATCTTTTTGATGAAATCTGAGAGATTTCTGTCCCTCCATTGACAGCTACATACTGACACTTTGATGCTTCAAAACGTTTATAATGAGATCGTAAAATGAACATAAACAGAATGATCATCGAACATAAACAGAAACTTAACCATACCTGATTGATGCAAGAGAACAAACCTCTTATGGATGCTGTGTTCTGAAGACGAACGAAAGTCTTATAGTTGAGTATTAATGACAGAATTTTAATTTTTGGGTGAACTAACTCTTTAAGTATGTATCTATACATGTTTAAACAAGCTAGCAGTTGTTTTTAAATGAAATGTGGATGCACTTTTCCATTTTTTTCCTCAACAGCGTTCAGATAATTCCTGTGCTGTCTACATGCTGATGGTAAGAATGTTTAATTTGTCAAAGCTGTTAGATGATCAAATCAAAGTCTTACTTGTATTTCACAGTATGCTCTCAGTACCTGTACCTCATGCCCATTAACATTCACCGAGGTAAGCTGGATTTTTACACGAGTATGCCATCAAAATACTGGTATGTGTCAATTTTTAATTTTTATTTTTAGGAGGAGGTGCCAATGATTCGCCAGTGGTGGTGCCTTCAGCTGATGGAGAGGTTTTGCCTAGAAGGGAATGACAGACTCTACAGATACAATTTCAGTATCTTGGCTGTATTTAGTCTAGGGCTGGACCTGAATATTCGATTATTCAAATATGATCGGTGGGTTGGTATTTGATTTTCAGTTTTGGATCTTAAAGGGGCCACACCATACTTCTGCTTGTTACACTGCCTTTATTAGAGCGAAGAATATGTTCAGCCTCCTCCCTCCACAGCTTTGAATATTCTGTGTCGATTGCTACCGAAGCTTCGAAGCTCAAAAATGGTACTCGGACCAGCCCTAATTTAGTCACTGTTAGCAAAGTGATTCTAGAATGGTGTTATACAAAAACATTTACATGTTTTCCAAAGACATGGACAGAGATTTGCATTCTGGACAGAAGAGGCATCCCATCTCCTTCAGGGAACCCTTGATCCAGTCTATAAGGTGTCTAAATCCACCAGCAGAACAGCTGTGGTTAAGAGGACACTGATATGCTAAATTATTTTTTTTATTTTCCATGCTGGAAAAATAGTTCAGTTAGTTTATGTGCCATTATTGTCCTATCCAGGTGCAACAACCAACAATTGTCAGAGACCTTTATACAGCATTGTGCTGGGTGAAAAATCACAGAGACATGTTTCGTGTGGAGGTGACAGAGGCTGCTTTTCTGAGGATGAACCATGACCAACAAAATGCCCTCAGGAAGGTCCAAGAGGAGCATCCTCTGAAGCAAAGGACGACTTTTTGTTTATATTTCAGTTGCAAGAGGACATGGAAACATTTTTGTCTCAATGTGCTGATGAAGAAGGCCTATGAACTTGAACACATGAACTTTAATGACATCCCATTTAGAGGGTGACACGGGAGTGGATTTTCAGACCTCTCCCATCCCATTCCAATCCCACAAAAAAACGGGGGAAAAATCCCATCCCAATCCCAGCAAAATGACTCCCGTTCCCTCCCACTCCAGTTTTGTGTTTTTTTGTTTTGTTTTGTTTTTTGGCCAGAATTTTTTGGCCTTCCATATTTAGAAATATTTTTTGTGTGTATTTGATCATTTGCCCAAAGTGTAATTCATCTGTATAAATTGGACGTGCACACACAGTTCAGCGTGGGGAACAGCGACTCAATCAATGTTTGAAAACGTCAATAATCATCAAACATGTCGGGCACTTTAGCAACAGTACAGACTGCATTTCACATCAATCACTGGTTGAGCGGATTCTGACGTTAAGTTTGGGGAGCTCTTAGTGAAGCGTGTACATCATATCCTCATGTCTCCAGCTCTACTGATGGTGCACCTCAATGACGGGAAAACACAAAGATCTCCTCTGTTTTTATCTGTGTTGTGCACCAGAGAGCTCTGTGAATCAAGTTAGTTGATGGAGACCTCATGGAGGTTATGGGCGCTGTGGTCAGCTTCACTCGAGGAAACATCTTGGGTAACACTTTCTGGCTGTACTCCTGAGATATGTCCACAGCAGTATCATGCATTATGTGTATTATTCAGATTGACCATCTTCTGTTCTCCTGTCTGATCAAATATACTTTTCTGATAAATTGTAGTTTGAATAGAGATCCTCCACCAGCCAATCAGAACTGATGTACAGCCATGCAGACATAATCTGGTGTTAGTGACACTGTCACATCTGTCAGCTGCAGTACCCTTAATTACCAGCAGATGGCAGCCTCGTCCCTCACTGTTTCCATAGACTCTGTTATTCCTGGACTTCATTTCCCAGAATCCCCTGCTCATTATTACAGCTGTGTCTTGTTTCTCATTTATTACCCTGTCCATTTAAATGCCCTGTATTCTTGATGAAGTCTTCTTTGTTTTTGGTTGATATTTTCTGCAGTTCTGGAGTTTCTTATGTTTGTCATATCTGAGTCGTGGATTATCCTGTCTGCCCTTCATTAAGCGCATGTATGTACGGACTGATCATATGCTTGTATGGACTAAGACTTTGGATTATAACTATTATTGTATTCACTCCTTCTGCTGCTTCATTGCACATGACAGACAGCGGTCAGAAACACTGAAGACCTCTGTGTCGAGTAGTTGAACTGGACAGTTAGAGACGGTAGCAAACGAGCAGAGGAGACGAAACACAGACTGAATAAATGAAAATCACTGTAACACTTTCTATGAAGGCTTATAATGAATTATAGCTCCATTTATACTTAGTTACAAGTATTACTATTATTAACATATTTATAAGACTTGTACCTCATTATAAGAACAGTTATAGTTACATTTATATTATTTTATAAACTGATCACGTGCTCTCATTTCCACAATGAGACAAAAATATAACTCAAAAAATAACAAAAATAATCACGTTAAGTAAAATAACACTATACACATGAATTGAGGTGACGATATGTAGATAAAAGCGATTAAGTTCCTGAATTCACACATCTCACTGTGACGTCTGTGGATTGATCTGTGCTGAAGCAGAGGATAGTTTAGTTAGTAGTTGATCTGTCAAATCCTCAGATATTTCAGAAATGTGACGTGTGTCATTGCTGAGATCATCTCGCTCTTGTTGCTCAGATCATCAAACAGACATTGTGAATCCAGAAAACAGTTCTTCTCCAGCTCCTCGTCACTGAACGCCGTGTTTGGGAAGGAGTCAGGAAACGTTGATCATGTCTGGGACACTTTTAAGATCGCTCTCATTGTGTTCAGCGACAGCTTTTCTTCAAGACTAGTTATCTTGAGACTCTTTCCTGAGATCCAGGGGGATATTTCTAATGTTGCATGGGAAGTGTGGAAATGTCTTTTGACATTGTAAGTTTCTCCTGGTGTTTTACTGCAGAGCAAGAGAAAGGCTGGACACCTTTAAAGGGTTAGTTCATGAATCTCTCTCCCTCATGTCGTTCCTCACCGTAAGACCTTCCTTCATCTTCAGAACTGGAGGAACGTTCTTTGTCCTTGTGTGATAGTCATTATACTTTCACGTCCTTTACAAAAGAAAGTTGTAGGGAAATGATCTGAGTTTTCCAGGAGCCAGCGGTGAGGCCGTGATCCCTGTGCTCCGGCCCACAGATATCCAAGCTTTAAAAGCAGCTCAGACGGTTTGTGGCAAAAACAATTACATTAATGCGTGAAATATTTTTTGCTTTATTATCTTTATTATATTTCAATATATCCTTGATTTTTAAAGTAAGACAGACGAGTGAAGTCACTTCATGAAGCTTGCTGGTGGACGTCAATCGGTGAGTAACGTGTGTTATCTGAGCATTTCTTCACATGAAGCACTGTTGGATGGGAAGACATGGACACGTTTCGGTTCATCTGGAATGAATTCATTCTGATTTCTGATTCTGAACGCACTGTTTACATGAACGCTTCATAATGTGATGGGATTGATGTGTGCATTATGTTCAAGCATCAATCAGAGTTCATCTTTGCGCACAAACAAACATGATCTTATATTCCCACAAGCGTTATCTTCAGGCTCTGAACAGGTGAAAGTGAACACATGATGCTTTGTGTCTCTGAATGAGAGTCAAGCTCTGATGGCACAAAGCAGTCTTTACACAGTCTTATTCTCTCTTAACATGTTAATCAACACGTCGGTCCACGCTTCCCATTGTCTTAACTCAACAAGAACTTCTGCAGTGTGTGAAACATCATGACGCTATTACTGCGTCATTAGAGGGTTTATATATGAATTTTGAAGAAAAAAATAGTTCATTGCTGGTCACTAAAAGCCAAAGCCTGAGCTACGACACAGGATTAGGTGTTTAACGGGATTATAACGGCAGGTTATATTCTGGATATCAGGTGATGAACTGGAATTGTTTGGTTGCTCAGTGCTCAGGCCTGTTTATTGATGGGTTTTCATTTGAAACTGGACATATTTATATCACTTCTAGAAAATGTTGCTCTTGGAGCCAGCGCTGTCCAATAATCGTGATGTTTTAACTGTCACATGCCACTGTCAGCCTACCCAGGTCAAAAATGTTATGTTACCACAAACAAATTAATTCAAGTACTTTACTATAGTATGGTTCAAAAACACTACAGTATTTACTGTAAATTACTACAGTATTTTTTCACCTGGGCATGTTTACCCCACAATACATGTTATGAGCATGTCTCTTCATTGTTTTTATAATGTTTTAATAAACATAACAGAGAGATCATCATAATAACTGACTGTTAGAATAGCACGTGTTAGATTGTGTTCTCAGTGCAGGCCATATATGACAAAAGAATAATCATACATTGGTCATAAAGTACTAGGCTTAGGCCTCATTTATGTCTATTGATATGAAATGAAGTTGAATAAATGTTTAATTTGAGCAGCTGGACTCAGAAACACACAATAATCACAGAAGGAAGATGTTTCCTGGACTGTAGAGATGCTGCAGGAGATCCTCTGTCCGTTCTGCAGCTCTGCTCTGGTTCACTTCAGCAAAGAGAAATCCCATTTCAAACACACAGTTCTCCATGAAGGAAACATTATTTTGGGAGATGAAATGTTATGATTAATTCAATTTGACCTCAGTTCCCAGATCTGTGTATGTTTCAATCAACATTTTTCTTTTGATAGACCATCATATATGGCAGAATTTGGGTGTTATAAACCTTTAAAAACTCTTTAGTTTGAATTGGGTGGAAATACTGCCATGGTGGCACTTTTTTCGGTTCTCCAATACTAGGGTCCTGGCACTGCGGTCCTCCGATTCAGTAGGTGGCGCTGTCACTAAAAACTCAGTCAGAGAGCTAGAGTATTACAGCACTAGAGGACTTTTAATGTTTCAAAAACACTAGGCTTATATCTACCTCACCTGTCTGCATCTTTTAAATATACATTACTGTTCTGAACAGAATCAGAAAGAGCTTTATTGCCAGGTATGTTGTTTACACATACTAGGAATTTGTTTTAGTGACAGAAGCTCCACAGTGCAACAGAGTGACAGCGACAAGACAAGACACATAATAAAAAGAATAAAATAATAATATACAAATTTACAACATAGTCAAAGTGCAAAAAAAAGCAAAAAACATATATATTATAGACAATTGTATGTACAGTTATGATGTGGTGCAAATTGAGATATAATAAGTGTTTTAAGAAATAATGTGTAATAGTGTGTGTGTCCGTGTTTGTCAAGTGTTCATGAGATGGTTGCTTGAGGGAAGAAACTGTTCCTGGTCGTTCTACGAAATACTTACTTTCATTTATTAAAACATAAATATATTGTTGTTATATTTATTGAAAAATAAGCATACAGTTTTATAAAGTAGGCTAATTAAGTATTTATGATTAGTAGTTTTTCACTTTTATAGTAGGCTAGTTGATTTGTGTCACATGAAGAACCTTTAAAATCTACTGAACCTTTCCATAACACAAAAGAAAAAAAAAAACATCATACATTATTTTAGAAAGTTCTTCACTAAGTTAAAAAATGGTTATTAAGAACTGTTTACTGAAAGATTCTTTGGGGAAGTGGATCTTTTATGGCATCACTGACTGAAAATATCACACAAATGCAGTTTAAACTAGTAGATACTCTACAAGATAACTCAGGTAATGATTGTTAGAGATTTCTTCTTCTAAATCTTAATTAGTGTCAGAGGATATCGAAGGGTTAATGGACAATATCTGGTTCTGATCCACACTTCATGTCAGTCTGTGGCTGTAATGCACTGATAATGACAATAAAACACCAGAAGAAGAAGAAGATGTGCGGGAGGATCTGAACACAAACATCACAATAGAGTCCAAATGTTGTACAATATTCATGCTCCAGATTTAATTGTGCAGATGTCATTACAGCATTAATCAATATAAATGAGTTCTTGAGTTCACAGATGAGTTGTGTGGTGATACAGCAACGTGCTGTCTTCAAAAACAGCATATGAAGAATTTAAAGATGTTATTTTTGTTGTTGTTTTTTTTTTATGACTTGTATCTGATATCAGAGCTTTGTTCTCAGAATTAAGATATATGAGATGAGTTATGAAGAAGTGAGAGATATAAACTCAGTTCAGCTGGTGGCAGTAATGAACTAAAAGCTGTTTTCACTCCATTAAACAAGAGAAGAAGAAGAAGAAGAAGAAGAAGAAGAAGAAGAAAGCGAAACTGAAAGTGTGCCTTCATCCTTTGATAAGATGCCAATAGGACGCCATTTTCATTTACCGTAAACCAGAACAGTTTCCATCATTATTATTGGTAAGTTCAGTGATAACGTCCATGATGTTGTGATGTGTGTGTGTGTGTGTGTGAGTATGTGTGAGTATGTGTGTGCCTGTGAGTGTGTGTGTGTGTGTGTGTGTTAGATGAGATTATAACAAGCCGAGATCATGGAGGCAAGACTAAAACAAATCAGACAATAATCCTCATCTGTGTATCTTTAAGAAGTCTGATTCTTAGAGAATCGGTTCATCTATACATCTAAACTGGATGAGCTGGTGGAAAAAAATTGGGGATGGGAGGATTTTTTATTTTTGGGTTAGGGCTAGAAAAATGGGATCGATGGGAGGAAGAGAAATCTAAATTTTGTGTTCCCTCTCAAAGATATTATGTTCCTCTGCTGTGAGCTCGAACAAACACTTCCTGTTTATTGTCCCTCAGGCTGGCAGTGTTTCAGTCAGCTCCATGTGTTAATATTACACACAGATAATGAGCAGCTCTTACAGTCTGAACTTGATGGACTCAAATATAAAGAAATGCAGTCAGTGCTTAAGTCGAGCAGTTCAGTGAAATGATCAATATATTCACAGACTCCAGCTTCCCAGATCAATAACTCTTGAGCTAAACCATGTTAAAACACAAATTCAGCTTCTTCCAATCACAGTAACCTAGAGAACGAGCTACAACAACACAATTTCCCTCAAATGTGCTTCATAATGTTCAGAAAGTAAAAAAAAAAGATGGACTTCCTCCCATTGTGATGAACTGAACGAAAAAAGACAGGAACAGCGCGAGAGTTCGTGTTAAATCCCGCCTCTTGTTGATGTGTTTGACGAACAAATGATGGTTGTCAAGGGAAGACTAGTTGAAAAGTAAAACAGATCACATAGTAGATATATTACTGCTTTATGTCACGTCAAAATCAAACTTGAAATGGACTGAAAAAATGATTTTAGTGCAGTCAGATGGTGAAATTAAAATACATCTTGGTGTCTGTGACAGACGGTGTTACGGATCATGACTGATGATCCAACATAGCCTAAGATGAAAAACATCATACACAAATAAAAATATATCGTTTAACATTATTGCCTTCAGTTTTATTTTGGAATGAATGTATAAATGCTTAAAACAGAATTGTCTTTGGTTTATCTTTTTCTTTTTGATGTAATGTATGTTATTTAATAAGGAGATGTGTCATGTTAAGAGTAATGCACCATGAATCAGAAATAAATAAAAATGTGCCTCATTTCAGATCATCACTGATTATGGTGTAATTTCACATGCTATCATCATTTATTTGTGTTAAATTAGTTAATGTGTTAAGGATTTTGAGGTAATGTTGACAGCCTACTTTATTCACAGGTTACTGATTTGGAGCGCAACCACAGATTAGTGTCGTATCAGTTTATTGTTTCTGTTTGAGGTTTGAGTTTGCTGGAGATGAGTGGCATTGCTCTGCAGACGAGAGAGTCAGAAGTGTTGTCCCGGGTGACAGAAATCGCTTACTAACTATAGTTCAAGGATTGGTGTTTCCTGAAGCCGTCGTTCAAACGAACTTCTGCAAACTGCATCCAAACTTGTGAGGTTGAGCAACAGCTCTCGAGGTGTGGTTAGAAGTGTAGTTTCCTGTTTTCATGACATGTGGATGTTGTTCTGAGCAAAAGCTGACATTAAGTACAAGTATATATTTTATTCTGAACACACATGTTATATTTGAGTGATTTGCTTGACATCATACATGTCACACGTGTTTTAAGAGTCTGTAAAGAGCACATTCAGAGGAAAACACATTATTGGAGGCTTCGCCATGACAACAACTAATTAACTATGTCTTTAAATATGACTGAGAATAGCATTCTTATGGAAAATATGATTCATATTCTGTCATTATTCATTTAAATCAGATTCATTTCAGATTGTTTTTTATAAATCAACATTCAGGAAAATGGTATGGGCTTTCAAATCAAAATAGACTTTTGTTATGAAACAGGGCATAATTTCCACAATGACCTCTGTAGAGACACGGGACTTAAATCATGATTATCAGGCATTTTAAGTCAATAGGGAAAGAATTTATATATAAATTCCTATTAATTATTAGATTTATTATTATGAAAATGTTGCAATTATTACTCCTATAGTACACTTTTTTTCATTACATGGTGCTAAGAAGTGTAAACAGAAAATATAAATAACAAAAGCACTTAAGTCAAGCAGCGAAGGGGGAAAAACTAATAAAGCAGTTATTGTTCATAAAACACTGGAGTCAGTATATGTTTATCATGTTCATGTTGAGAAAAAACAATAATATCCACAGGCTCGGGTGAGAAAAACGAGCTGCAGACGTTACAGAAACACAAAGATAACGATAACGGTGCGCTAAGCTAAGTTTCTAACAGCGCACTTTTTTTTGTTCGTAAATAATAAACACCCTCGACGAAACTTTTGCCATCAGATAAGTTATCTTTTCAGTCAGTCAGGCTAATGGACAGCGTCTTCCTCAGTCGAGAGTGTTTAGATTATGTGTTTTCTCAATATGGTGCTGATATTATGAGACTCGCTTCATTCATTCATTGATCAAAGTAATTCCATGTGTAAGATCATTTCATCTCATTAAAACGTCGCGAGGCAGACGACAACATTATTGTGACGATCAAATGAAATGTAAATTTCTGTCATCACCCTCATGTTGTTTCATGTTTGTTTAACTTCCAAACACAAATGAAGATTTTCTATGAAACCTGAGAGATCCGTCGTCCATTACTCACAAACTTAAAAGATCAAAAACCAAACAAAAGTTATAAAGGCATGTTAAAAAAACTAATGAATCTAGTGGTCTAATCCAAATCTTCTGAAGAGACCGATGGCTTTATTATGATTCCAACAACGAGCATACTGTAGAAACACAGACGTTCAGAGAAAAGTGCATTTTAAAGCGGCACTTCTCGAAGATAAAGCATCATTTAACTCACCAATCGTGTTTTAGTTTTGGTAGTATGTTTGTTTGAAATAATCTACGCAACTCTTAATGTGCATTGCTTAAATTAAAGTAACGAGGGAACGTCGCCAAACATAACGAAGTAAAAGTTTCAGGTTTTTTTCATTAGAAATGTACTTGAGTTAAAGCACTCACATTTAAATCTACTCTTAAAGGGTTTAGTTCATAATTACTCATCCTCATGTCGTTCCACACCCGTAAGACCTTCATTCATCTTCTGAAACACAAATTAAGATATTTCTGATGAAATCTGATGGCTCAGTGAGGGCCTCTATTGACAGCAATGACACTGAATTCTCAAGGTCCAGAAAGCTACTAAGACATCATTAAAACAGTCATGTGACTACAGCGGTTCAACCTTAATGTTATGAAGAGATGAGAATACTTTTTTGAAGAAAAAAAACAGGTCAGTGGTTTCAGTAAATGAGGCTTTGTTTTACGTCATAAGTGTTTCCAAACATTTCAAAATTTCAATGTTCACGTGACTTTGGCAGTTTGCATACAGGCTCTGAACCACTGATTTGAAAACCTATGATTCGTAAAGCTTCATGAAGCAGTGTTTTTAAATCGTCCATCATAGATATTGTTGAAATAAATACGTTCATTTTGGGTGAACTCACCTAAAAGACAAATTCCTCCCAAAATTAAAGAAGAAAATGTACTCCGTTACTGCACACCTCTGCTTCCGATCGGCCTCTGAACAGCGCTGTGAGATCCAGCGAGAAGCGCTTGAATTCAGCGGGAAACACGGATGTGTCAGTAGGTCTGAGTGATTCCTCCAGTAACTTGAATACAAAAAATCATCGAGACAAATTATTAAAGCTTCGTTAGTCCATTTTAAACTACACACTGTGTTTCCCACGGACATCATTACTGACGCACAAAACGTCTCAAACTCTGGACATGTGATGTAAACATTGAGACGCTGCAGAATGGAGGAACGGGGAGGGGGAAACTCAAGGAGTGAGGAGAAGATTCAGAAGATCTACTACTCTCACGTGATGTAAAAAAATACCACAGAAAGCAAAATATCAGGTGTAAAAATAGTGAATGAATGAACAGTATGAGCAATTCCAGTGTAATGGACGTGACATTTGCAGTCAAAACTTGAAATATAAATTCTCATAGAATGTATTCATTACCAATGTATTGAACCATCTGTTTCTATTTTCCTAAACCCCTCACAATAGAGTCCAGACATCACAACTTATTTTGTAGGCTTTCTTTGAAACACATTACACAAACCAGAAGCTACAATATCCACCGATTGGAGAAGGGTTGGCTCTCCACATGAGAACAGGGAGACTAAAGACCGCAGTCTCCAGCGTCAGTCACTAGAGCAGCTCTTGAGTTCAGGGGAGTGAGGTTTACACACACAGCTCTTATTGACCTACGTCTGTTAGACACAACTCCTCCCCTAACTCCCCGCTGCCCTGTATCTTGCTCTCTCATTGGCTGTAGGTCATTTTCAGTCAGAACACATTTCACACAGCAGGATTCTGAATGGCAGACAGGTCCAGATATTTAGCATGCCTATATCTCACGGGCGTCAGCATCACATCGTCGCTTCTCTCAGATCTCGTCTTTCATCATTCACACTGCGTGATTGTCTCTCACGTGAACGAGCACTGATTTGCCATCCAATTTTGGGCATTTGTCAGCGATTTCGCTAAATCTGTTGGCGGGTGAATATTGGGCCTATAATCGTGCAGTGTGAACTTGGCATTATGAAAAGCATACGTCATCTTACATCCAGCATTGCCAGACCGGACCAACATAGACGCCATCTTTGTTGTGGCAGATTTTAGACTATATATTGTGTTTTTAAACTGTGCCGTTATCTGAATATGAACTATTATTATATACACAAATCCACTTTATAATCAAATTTATTTCATACTTATTAAAAGATGGAAGTGCATTATCACACCAAGATCTGACAAACTATTCAAAAGAGCACAAATAGAGATCTTTTAGATCTTATGACCTGTAGGTGTCACTGTTCCCAAATCTGGCATCAGATCTGATGAAGCCCACAGAGTTAGTTTGGTTTTTATTGATCAAAGTTTGGCCTCTGGTCCAGTTTTGGTTCAACATCGTTGAGTTTGCAGCATCATAACTTTTGAAGAAAGATGAAAAAGATAAAAACGGTTCAGTCATTCCTCAGTCAGTCCAAAGATCTTCTGTGCCAACATCTGCTATAGGACTCCCACTGGAGAGGAAGAACAATAATAACAGATATACAGAGGCTAGGACCCTAATAAGTTTAATAGAATATCAGTATGTTGATTTACTACTTAATATTCTAAATAAATACAACTTAAATCAACTGTGTCAATGAAATCTCTCTGTAGTCAATCATTTTATCCCTTGAAACTCATCTTTGATCACCAAAATTACATATTTAAATGTTTTTTTTTCATGCCTAAAATATATAACTCTACACCCTTGGACTCATTAAGTATAAATGGTTCTATGAATATGCAATGAGCCCCGCCCCCACTCACTCACAGCTCAGAGATCCACACATTGACGTGATTGATTAAAGGTAGTTTGTGACATCAGAAACACCAGCGATTGAAACTATATCTTTAGATCACTGCAGTTTAAAGAGGAAATACTCAGCAATGGAGTTGACTGATGAATTTGCACATGGTTTGTCTTACAGCACATCATTAAAAACATTTAGACAACATTAAAATGATTGATTTTCACCACAGGAGGACTTTTAAATTGAGTGACATTTCTGTTTTAGACACAGTGATGGACATTTGTTCCAGAACAAGTCATTCAGTCACCAGGTTAGATCTGATTGTCACACACAGCAGCTGGAAGATGTTTGTGGATGATCTCAGCTGTATTCTCAATGAATCTGGCCCTCGTCTGATCTTCTTTCACCCTAGTTTATACACTAACATACAGTTCGGTGTCGGGCTGTCGTCATGTTTGTAGAGCTGCTGTTTTCAGTGTTCAGTGTGGTGAAGTGAAAGGACAAATGTTTTTTTGTCAAGCAGAAGAGAAGTGGAGTCAGTGACAGAAGATGGCGTCAGAGGATGAGGAGATCCATGTGGAAAAATATATCTTCTGTGCTGTGCTGTTGCAGAGGTCTGAGATTCAATCATCTAGTTCATACACTCTTTTAAAATATATATTTATATTATTGGTTATACATTATTATATGGTATTGTTTAAAGTGTGTACCCCTTAATAAAGGCATGAACATCACTATTATAAGTTGTAATGCAAGTAAATAATCATAAATCAATCTCTCTCTTTCTGTTCACAAAGCTCCAGTTCAAATGAGCAGGAGCACTCAGACTGAAGTCGATGATAAAACAAGTGTAAATGCTCCTCTATGGTGGAACAACACCCCACAGTAAATAAATATGGATCGAGAAGCAAGAAATGGTACATTTACTCACTATGACTAGACTCATACTAATAATAATATCTAATGGGGACACACGTGATTCAATGCTGTGGAATAATATAGCATTTAATATTTATCTGTATCTTCTGTTCATTGTTTATTCATCTTTTTCCTCACAGATCATCTAACTATTATCATCTAAATTATCTAATTTATCTATAAAACTAACACTTAAGTTTGTTTAATCAGAAGAACAGAAATGTTTTGTGTTGTTTATTATATGGTTATTTAAAGTGTGTATGGATATACTGACCCCTTAATAAAGGCATGAACATTATATCTTATATAGGTTGTAATGCATGTAAAAATGTGTAATAATCATAAATCAATCTCTCTCTTTCTGTTCATAAAGCTCCAGTCCAGAGGAAACAGTGGAGACACAGTTAATATGAATGCTGTGGAGGTTCAAGTATAGTCGCTCCTGTAGTGAAAGACAACACCTTCAACAGTAAAACAGAAAAAAGTACAGCGGTAAACAACAGTACAGCAGTAAACTACAGTACAACAGTGTACAATTATACATCACATGCTGCAGGAAAAGGTACATTTACTTCATGACTAGACACATTACTAATACTAACATCTAATAAGACACACGTGATTCAGCACGGTTTCAATGCTATATTAATATCTCATTTAATATTTATCTGTATCTTCTGTTCATTGTTTATTCATCTTTTTCCTCACAGATCATCAAAAATCTTCAGAAACAGCAGAGAAACAGGGAGAAACACAAGGTGAAGCACATTACACAACTGTCAGACTCAGAGCAGATTCATGTGTAGTTATTGAAATGTGCGTACTCAATTTTCCATGCACATATCAGGATTTATAAACAATAAACGTAGCGTAAATACGTGCGCACCATACAGGAGCTCTAGACCGTGTGTACACACTCTTCTACTGGAGTGAGAGAAGTAAACAGAATGATTTTAAACTCTCCATTTCCACATTTAGAGAAAAAATCGTTGCTCAGTGATTGACCGACGAGTAGATACTGTACAACCTCTGCTGAACACACACCACACACACCATGCTCACACACACACACAACACACCCACACACACACACACTCCATTGTATTTGAAGGATAGATTTAGAAGGAAACAGTAAGACTTATATAAGACGTATATTTTTAAAATGTTGGTTAGTGATGCACTGAGTCATACAATAATTTAAAATGCAAAAATAAAGCAGCATATCTGCTTCAATTAAAAATATATAAACTCCTAAAATATAGGCTATGTTTACTTTAACAATCAAATTTATGCGATTTTGCCTATAAACAGGTTTAAAAATACTATTTGGCCTGTGGAAATGAATTAGATAACTCTTTTATGAAAACATTCTGAACAGTATTTTTTATGATTTATTTTTGTCTAAAACAAGACCAGGAGAGTGAATGATCTTTAGCAATGTAATGTGACGGCATTTATTGTCATATTTTCCTAATGTCTTGTACAGTTAACACGTTTAATGGGAATGGGGAATATGCGTGGAAATGATATGCAGATGAGGTTATGCATATTAAAACTATGTGTTGTAAGCTCCATATATGGTGATTTCTGGGGAGGAGATTCTGTTCACACAATCTTCTGCTGACTGGGTTTATAAAGATAATTTTGCACAGGTTCTGCGTACGCTGGGTTTATAAATCTGAAAACGTTTGACCCGGTTACACGACACGAGTGGTCTCATTGTCACAAATTAATTTAGATGAGATTTCATCAGATTAGATAGGATGATTCAAGACAAGAGTGATTCCGTATGTCCGGACTTCCGAAGCTTTGGTCACATGCTTTTTTTTCAACCGTAGATCTGCTCCACAATTAATTAGATATGGTGAAGAAACAAGTCTGACCAACAGATGGCGCTAATGCGCACTGTTTAAAAGCTTCGAGTAATGAACCGTTTTTTTTTGCCACAATTTGATGAAAGCCTCAAATGCTTCAGAAAGCCTCGGTTTCCCATCACTATAAACAAAAGCACTTACAGTAGGTGGACAACCAAAATGGGTATTACCGCCGCGCATACCGCCGCCGCAGGGCCGTTGCGTTAACTGAAATTCAGTCACGTGTAAAAAAACTACCGCCAGTGGCGCAAAGGGATGGATTGGAAAGTGGACTGTAATAATAAAATGGTCGGTTTGTAAACGGAGATAAGGACGAAGTAAACAACAATAACATATAATATAAACATTTTAACATCCTTAAAAACCATTATAAAATTTAAAGTGAGAGTTAATTCAAACGTGGGATAGTCTTAGGCTACAGTCTATGCATCAAATTAAAAGAAGACCTTTACACAAAGTCTTACTGCATGCATTGTCATTAAACAGTCAATACTAGGCATATTTATATTTATTTATTTATTTATTAGGAGCACACACAGACGCATTAAAAATGTAATATTTTCAATTATGTAGATTCTCGCAGAGACAGCTGAAAGCGCACCCTGTTTATTTTATTTTATTTTATTATTCAAAAGTACAAGGTTTTGTTGTTATTGTGAGCGTACACAAATAAAAGAGACCATTTGTAGTCTGCACTAATCTGTAGGCTATCGCCAAAAATGACCAGAAGGCTTGTTTGTTTAAGTTGGTTTCGCTGTCATGAGGCAACCGATCACATGAGAATGCGTATCAATAGTACGAGTTTGTAATCTCGTAGAAATATATACGGCCAAAATGAGTTTCGTACGTATAATACGCCATAAATGCGTATCATATGCACGGCGAAAAACTGCTTACCATAAGCACGCCAAAACTCATTTTGGCTTATATATTCTACAAGATTACAAACTCGTACTATTGATACGCATTTTCGTGTGATCGGGATCCATATTTAAATTTAAATATTGGGCTATAGCCTATTATTATTATTTTTATTTTTTTTCAAATTTCACCTATGTTGATTATAAAAAGTGAATAGCATGACGGATGCGCAATGTCGGGAGACATGCAGCGGGTCGACATAAGTTTGACCCACTTCATTAGTTTTGTTTTATAGTAAGTCTTCTTTAATGTGAATTTCGTTTTGTAAAAATTGTATCTTATTTTCAATCAATGTTTCATCAACCAATTGCCTATATTTAATAAATAGGAAGAAAACCATGAACGTCAGGTGTGGAATGGATTGAAGTGCGTAACAAACGAACTCATGTTTCCGCGGCCTTTGATTAAGGCTGAAGCAATAGACGTCTTTCTGTTTTAATTAAATTTCTTAAATACATGTCTTTAATACTTAATTAATTGATAAGATGTTTTGGTTGAGCAATATATTTTAGCTGGTCTAGTTAGACACAAATTTGCGTAGTGGCTTATTGTGCTTTTTTTTTTTCCTAAACTCATAATTTCTTGCAGATTTAAAAAAAACAAAAACAAAAAAAAACGCTCCGACTTTTAAAAAAATCCCTCCTCGCTCCAGTCAAAACTTCGCACAGACGCTGGCAATCGCGCGGGGGGAGGGTTGATCCCATTCGGAACTTCTGGAGTGGAGCGTGAAACACTGCAAATCCTCATAACACAAACAAATAAAGAAATTTAGCTACTGCAAATACTCATAACAGTCTAACAATTGTGTATTTCTTCAGCTTATTTTTGCTAATAATATGCAAAAAAAAAAAAAAATCATCTGATCATATGATCAGATCAGGATGTTAAAATTAACAAAAAGCACTAAGATTGCAAAGGTCTGACGCGAATAGCTTAGGTAATATTTTGAGTCTCCCGCCCTCTGGATTAATGGCTTTGGTGACAAACATTTTAAACAAAGCGCCCTTCCCCCTATCTCAAACTTGTCAAGTGTTGCAGAGCAAGCACTGTTAGGTTGTGTGAGTGCCTTTTATACACATGTAAACATTATACATTGATATATAAACAATCGGTATGGTGTTTTTGTTTGTTTTTCTTTAACATTTATTTTATTTCTTGTCTTTAAGGAACATTGGATGGCAGTAAAGATTCTGTACAGTTATTGTTCTAATAATACGGAGCCATAAGTTACATATCTTGGTCAATTCTTTCGAGCTGCTTTACAGCTTAACCACAGTTTGCATCAGCAGTTATGGAAATGAACTGAATCAACAGATTGCTGATATAAATAAATAGGGTTTGTACGGTTCATTTTACTATAATTTAATAATTATGTTATGATGTTATAGTACAGATGCCTATATGTTTGCATAAAGTAAGAATATTAATAAAGAATCTTAAACTTCCAATGTTAACATGTTCTTGTCATTTTGCTCTAACTGCAGTCAAATACAAATAGGCCTATAAATATTTTTAGCATTGTGTAGCCCATTGTGGAGAGTCAGATTAGGCGCAACTATCTATAGCAGAACTTTTATCTTAATAGCTAGCACTTGTTGATAACAAAATGTTGCTTATGGGATATCAATGTTTTTTTGTTGTTCGTAATTGTGTAGCTTATGGCATGACATTTCTTTTTGAATGTTTTATGAGCGTGTTAATGGATACAACTCACATTGCAGTTTATCAGATTGTTACATAGTTAATTGCACGATATAGTTGAAACATTTAACACATTAAAATCGTCTGATAATCATACAGTAGTAAAATGAACCCTTTGTAAGCGATGTATTACATTACATTATGGGCGTACGGGACACCCCGCAGCCCCCACCCTATGATGGGCCCCGGCGCAGATTATTTACTATTTAGCCTTTGCTTTTTTAGAACTGAATTCAACTGACTAAAGATGAAAATAAAGCACCAACTGAAGCCCCAAAATGCAAGCAGAATACCATAGAAAAATAGTGCTAAATTACCACAAAAGGGGGAAAAATTCACTGTTGTTTCCATCGCCATTTGTAAGGTAGCCAAGACAACAGCAAGCTTTGATGCGCTGTGTTACTGTGTTACTGTTAGCGGTCATGTGCGAGACAAATAAATATGTTCGGTTATTGCTGAGATATTATTTATTATTATATTGCCCAACGTAAATATCCTAGCCTATAAGTCTAGAGTTAGGCTATTTCTTTATTCTTTTACTGTAAATACAGTAAAAGTTTAGGCCTATATCATTTGATGCACCGATCGAAATTACTGAAAATTTGCGGCCGAAACAGCAATTTACGCACTTGTCTAGAAGGGAACCTTATATAGCCTAGCCTATACGCAAATTTGTGTCTAACTTAGAATTTAGACCAGCTAAAATATAGTGTTAGACCAAAACATCTTATCAATTAATTAAGTAATAAGACATGTATTTTAAGAATATATTAACAGAAACGTCTATTGCTTCAGCCTTATTCAAAGGCCGCGGAAACATGAGTTCGTTTGTTACGCACTTCAATCCATTCCACACCCGACGTTCATGGTTTTCTTCTAATTATTAAAATATAGGCAATTGGTTGATGAAACATTGATTGAAATTAAGATACAATTTCTACAAAACGAAATTCACGTCAAAGAAAGACTTACTATAAAACAAAACTTAATGAAGTTGTCGAACTCATGTCTGACCCGCTGCATGTCTCCCGACATTGCGCATCCGTCATGCTATTCACTTTTCATATCAACATTGGTGACATATTAAAAAAATATATATATAAGCTATCGCCCAATATTTAAATATAATATGAAACTAATTGGCTACATTTTTATCCCTCTGGCCAACGAAAAGCGCCGGCGCGTTCTGATAGATTTTCTCCTCATGACAGCTGAAACAACTTCAAACAGGCCTTCCGTCATTTTTGGTGATAGCCTACAGATTAGTGCAAGACTACAAATGGTTACTTTTATTTGGTACGCTCACAATAACAACAAAACCTTGTAAACCTTTAGTAAAATAAAATAAAATAAAAAACAGGGTGAGCTTTCAGCTGGCTGTCTGCGAGAAACTGAAACGTCTCAAAAATGAACTTAAACTCAGCGAATAATTGTACCTAAAAGAAAGAAATATCTCAATTCGATAATAAATTGTAGGTCTGTGTTAATAAGAGGCGATCTATCCGCTGGAATGTGTTGTTTCTGAATTTGATATTGTAAGGAATAGAATACACTCCTGCATTTAAATGCGGCTGCAGGAGTTGCAGTTTATGACGTTTATAATCCGTCCATTCTTTTAGTTTCAATGATTTAGCTAATCGTGCCTTAATGGAGCGAAATTATTCAGTGACTCACATTTTACTAAAATAAAGGATATAATTCATGAAACGCAAACAATTTCTTAATCAGTGTCCAAACAGATATACAGGTGCTGGTCATATAATTAGAATATCGTGAAAAAGTTCATTTTTTTATTGTAAATTATTTTAAAAAATGAAACTTTCATTTATATTAGATTCCCTACATGTAAAGTAAACATTTCAAAGTTTTTTTTTTAATTTGTTTATTAGAAGCATACAGCTAATGAAAGTATCTCAAAATATTAGAATATTTACATTTGAGTTTCATTAAATGACCATCCCTACAGTATAAATTCCAGGTATCTCTTGTTCTTTGAAACCACACTAATGGGGAAGACTGCTGACTTGGCAATGGTCCAGGAGACACTCATTGACACCCTCCACAAAGAGAGTAAGTCACAGAAGGTCATTACTGAATGTGGTGGCTGTTTACAGAGTGATGTATCAAAGCATATTAAATGCAAAGTTGACTGGAAGGAAGAAATTGGGTAGGCAATATGCACAAGCAACAGGGATGACCACAAGCTTGAGAATACTGTCAAGTAAAGCCGATTCAAACACTTGGGAGAGCTTCACAATGAGTCAAATGAAGCCGGAGTCAGCGCATCAAGAGTCACCACACTCGGACATCTTCAGAAAAGGACTACCAAGCCACTTCTGAAACAGAAACAACGTCAGAAGCATCTTACCTGGGCTAAGGAGAAAAGAACTGGACAGTGACAGTGGTCGAAAGTCCTCTTTTCAGATAAAAGTAAATTTTACATTTCATGTTGAAATCATGGTCCCAGAGTCTGAAGGAAGACTGGAGAGAGGCACAGAATCCAAGCTGCTGAGTCTAGTGTGAAGTTCTGAAGTTAGTAATGATTTGGGGGGCCGTGACGTCTGCTGGTGTTGGTCCATTGTGTTTTATCAAGTGCAAAGTCAATGCAGCCTCTTCCAGGAGATTTTTAGCATTTATGCTTCCATCTGCTGACAAGCTTTATGGAGATGCTGATTTCCTTTTCCAGGACTTTAGCACCTGCCCACAGTGCAAAAACACTTCCAAGTGGTTTGCTGCCATGATATTACTGGTCCTTTATGGCCAGCCTACATGCCTGACCCCTGAATCTATGGGATATTTTCAAGAGAAAGATGAGAAACAGTCGATCCAACAATATACAGATGATCTGAAGGCTCAATAGTGCCTCAGCAGTGCCACAGGTGATCACTTCCATGCCACACTTCACTGATGCTGTAATTGTGCTAGGAGCAAGTCATTTGCTGTAATATGTGCTGCCGACCAAGTATTGAGTGCCAAATGAACATACTTTAAAGAACTTGAACTTTTCTGTTTTGAAAATCCATTTTTTGATTGATCTTAGGAATATTCTAAATTTTGAGATACTGGATTTTGGACTTTCATGAGCTGTACGCTCCAATCATCAAAATGTAAAAAAAAAACCTTTTGAAATGTTTTACTTTACATGTAGGGAATCTAGAATATATGAAAGTTTCATTTTTAAAAATAATTTACAATAAAAAAAATGAACTTTTTCACGATATTCTAATTATATGACCAGCACCTGTATTTTTCCTAAGTAGTTATTTGTCAAAATAAAGGACAGGTAACGAATAACAAAGTATGTGCGTGTCACAAATCCATGCTGTTTTATTAAAGGAGTTTAAAATATAAATAAAGAATGTATTAGTGATAAATATAGGCCTAATATGTGAGAAAATTGACATTTTGCATAAAGATAAATGTGCTTTGATGCATTTGTTGGATAACATGTGGTTAAAGCGCCACTCAGTGGTCAAAAGCTGCAAATGCACTTTGCGACGCGGCGGTAGAACCACCGTTTTGGATGGCCACCTACTGTACATGGTCAATTACACACACGCAGGAAAACAAAGGAGTAAAGCCTCGTTTACACTGCACGCGTGTGCGGCGCGTTACGGCTCCGGCAAGGTTTTGTTCCATCCTCTGAGCGCTGTAACTCACACCAGAAGTGTTTCAGAAGCGAAGCGGCTGGATTCGCGAGACCATGTGATTTGCCTGTCCAACGTTGTTTTCGTTTTTTTTTTCATGTTTTTAATGGCTAAATGGTTATATTTTGCCCGGTTTAATTGTGTTTATTGCTATGCCATACTTTATTTTGCTGTAGCCATACAGATGAAGTTAATACACTTAAAATTCCAGTTATGGACAAAAAAAAACAAAGAAATTTCAAGTTTTTCAACTTCAAATCTCTTGTCTTCAGTTTCTGGCCTCCTACTGATGTGAAATATGAGCGGGAGTTTACTCAGGGTGATTATTTTGACTTTATTTTGTATTTGAGCTGCGCGTCTTGGACGCGGCGTCCGTCAAAAATAGGCGAGGCGCCTATCTTTAGCGAAGCAGCGCATCGAGCCGCTTCTGGGACGCTTCTCAAACGCACCGCGGCGCGGCTGGTGTAAACACGAGCATTGACTAGAGTGGCCGCCTATCAGCTCCGGTAGCCGCGTCGCAGCCGTAACGAGCCGCACACGCGTGCAGTGTAAACGAGGCTTAAACAAAGCTTCAGTCCTCTGCACAGTACAGCCACATGCAACAGAAAAGGAAGGGCGTGGGCACAGGTGCCGCTAATAAAGCCCGAGGGAGTCCTAATTGGCCTGAGATTGGCTGAGTGGAGCTTGGGGCTAACAGGGAAATGAATAAACTATAGAGAGCTGTGGCACTTGTTTTGAGGCTACTAGGGATGGGCGATACCACTTATTTTGTTTTTGATACGATACCGATACTTTCAAGGCCAATTTCGCCGATACCGATACGATACCTCTAACATGAACTTAAAGATTTTAACATTTATTCAGTTATTGATTTACTAAGAGTAAAATGGGTTATGATACCCACTTAACATTATATTGAAGATTAGTACTTAACACTTAACATTATATTAGATTATATTTTTGTTACACATGGTTAAAATGTTTACTTGGTATGGAAAATCTACAAATAAGCCTTTTATATGCCTAGCTGAACTATGGTCACTGTAGTAATGGTTCATTTTCATAAGGGACTGCCATTGTATTCTGACAGAACATCAATATGAACTTTTAACGTTCATTTTAAATAAATGTAGGTTAATGCACAAACTATGTAGAATTAATTTTGTTTATGTGAAATAACTAATAATAATATAATTCTCTGTGTTCTGTTAAGCATTGTTCTGGGCTGGTTTCACAAAGCATCAATGGTTTCTTACGATACTAAACGCAGCCCTACAGCTGTTGAATGTAGTGTTGGCAGTGAGCGAACGCTCTGTGATCGATTGGTTTTGACTTGCAGCGTGTGGTGTCAGATGAGCAGGAAAATACTTTACTAAAAATTATTCACTTACATAGGTTATTTGTCCAATCCAGTGCATATTTTATGCATTAAATTTATTGTTAAATAAACAAAATCACTAGTAAAAAAAAACACACCTTAATATGATATTTTAATTTGAGTATCGATACTTTCAAACTCAACGTCAGTATCGATATATCGATACTTCATATCGATCTGCCCATCCCTAGAGGCTACAGCTTAGGGACACCAAACTTCTCAACACATTTGCTATATTGTATTGTGCGCGATGTTGCCTGAACAGTATTCGAATAAGTTTGATATTATTAAATAGTAATAATAATAATAATAATAATAATTGTTGTGTGGGTGTTTACACTCACCACAAGGTACTCCACTTTCTTAATAAATACTTTTATTTAACAAGTGTTCTTTTTCTTTAAAAACCTTTTAGACATTTTTAATTACACCAAAGAGACAAAGTAAACTACCAAAACTTCAATAACAAAGAAAACAATTCAAATAAATCAAACTAGAAAAATATGTAACCAAATTAATCAACAAAATGGGATAAAGTAAATCAAAACCGAAGCAATCTGTTACAAAAAAAAAAAATTATACAAAAAATATCTATCACACATCACATAATTCCCAAAGAATAATAATAATAATAATACAAACAAATAATTTCCAACTAATTTCATACCTGTTTTAAAAAAAAAAAAAACTCTCTTACTCTGTCCAATCTGGTTACTGGGATTCTCAGAGGTGCTCCCAATCTACATATAAAATAACTTTACATTTCTTCTCAAAACCCCACAACCAATCTCACACTTCATACCTTTTAAAACACCCAGGTTACACTCTCTGGTCGCTCTAGTTACTGGGGTTCTCGGGAGCACTCGCGGTCTACAAACACACATCCTTAACCAAACACCCCACACTATTTCCTTGTCAAATCAAACCCCTTAAAAATGACTATATAACTCACCCTATCCTCCGTCAGTGGCGCATTTGTTTGGCGTGTTTACCACGGTGTCTGTGCATCGCTCAAATTCTTCCGTGCTTGTCTCCCTTAAGTATTCCCATAGTTCCTCCCCGACCCTGCCTACCCAGAGCTCAATACCACATAATAATGATAAAAGGATGGCCTGTGTAAGGACATAAAATAATATAGTCTAGGCCTACAAGAAAACATTTTTATCCATTCCATCTCACAGCCTTTTTAATAATCTGATTGTGTATTTATTAATTTATTTATTATTAAACCTAAATAAAATGAAAGCTATGTTAAATTCCTGTAGATGAGCTTCCTGTAAAATTACCTACAGAAATAAATAAAATCAATGCTTTCATATACAAATAATATATTCTTTTAAGATATGCTAAAGCTTATTAACAGCTTCATTCAAATGCTGTCACAGTGAAACACACTTAAGCTGTAGCTAGAAATAGCCTACATTCATAAAGTCAAAATTTATTGCCATGATCGGCATTTACTGAATACAAACTTTCAGTAACGGTAGCCTACAGTATGTTAATTAGATATGAAAAATAAAGCTATATGGAAAATAAAGCTATTTATAATGAATATCTAAATGTAACTAATAATAATATAAAAATATTAAATAAAAAAGACAGTTTATGCCTACAAAATGTACAAGGCATAGGCCTATTCTTTTATCATTTATTGTTAAACTTAATTCGAATGCTGTCTAGGCAACATCGTGCGCAATACAATAGGCCGCAATATGTTCATATGTCAATAGTTAATACCGCACTTTTTCTTAATTAAAATAAATATTATTATAGTCTTAATCCATGTCTGATAATTCCAGGTTGCGCAGGTTGTTTACACATTTAACTCTTTTATAATAGTCGATAAGGAAACTGATGGTTTGCTGGACAAACTAGACCAGTCTTCTAAATTAACTATTAAACTAGAACTGATCCTGAACCATATGAAATTAATTATAATGCGTTGTAATTAATTCACAATATACAGTATGTACATAATCCCTTTTTTTTTCGATTTATATTATAATTGATCATAACGCATTAGATTTAATTATTATATATATAAATATATATTATGGGTAATATATATATATATATATATATAATATATATAATATATTTACCCATAATTTGAGCTAATTAATTATTTAAATACCTGTAATTCGTTACATGATTAAACATGAGACATAATTCATTTCGGGTACATAAAATGGGCAATCTTTTTTATTAATCTATTACTTGTTCCTGAGCACACTGAATTGTGCTATGTTAAATATGATAATTTCATATAAGGCTATACTCAACTTACATCCGTTATATAGCATCATATGGCTACAATGGGGCTGTGTATTGCCAAGAATCTGGCGATACGATACGTATCACTATACAGGGGCTACGATACGATATACTGTATATACAATATATTGCGATACTGTAAGAAAGACGATATATTGCAATATTTCTTTTCTTTTAGAGAAAGGATGTAATTTTATACAGTATATAATACAGTATCATTTGCATTTATATCACTAATCACTATTTTGTGCAATCTAAGGGAAATACTGCAGGATTCTTTAGGTGTATGTTTTAAAGGTTCACAGTATAGCAGTTTTTAATTTCTAAACTATTTAACAACTAGTGCACACAGTCCATTTCATGACTGAATGTCTGTTTTATATTTAATACTGTAAAGCTGCTTGCTTTAAAGCAGTCTAATGTTTAAAGTGCAGTTTAAATAAATCGCTATGATCAGATGCTTTCTGCTGTCACCGCTGTCATTTTTGTGTGTTTATTTTGTTACTGAAAGGATATTCTATCTAAATGCCTCTCTCAGCAGCGTGGATCGCGTCAGGATGTTTCCCGAGCTTTGGATTATAACATGACCTATTTTGCAAACATCTGACTCTTGTCGATCTCCTTAGTGGGTTCTGTATAGCTGAAGCCAAAATGAGTCCACACTTCAGCTCTGTATGCCACGGGAGCGGAATAATTCTATCGTGTTGTGAGCTGGGTTTGCTAATGCTAACACTAGTATCTATGCTAGTATCCAGCTGCAGACCCGCAGATCCAGCAGTTTCAGATCCGCAGCCACAGAACAGGAAGTGAGGGGCGGGGCTTAACTGTCATATGTGCCCATACATGTCATTAAATATAAATCAAATATAAGCTGTTTTCACATGGATTTTGATCGGATCGATGTCTACAGTATTTAACAACAATACTTTAAAATAAAGTCACTTTTCTGTTCACATAATATGCATAAGATATCATGATATACAAAGAGCAAAACTTTAAAACAGCCTGTTGGTCATGCTGAATGTCAATGAATGGATACACACACTTTATACTTCGAGGATATAGACTACAACTATACGCTGTTTTTATATATAAATATATATATATATATATATATATATATATATGTGTGTGTGTATATATGTATATATAATATAATTTTGAAAATATATGGTTAAAAGTATTTGTTCACAGTCCCTTATGGACTAACAAAACAGTTTGTATTATCCATTAACATGGTAATTAAAACTCCTCTTTGTACATCATGATATCTACAGTGTCTTTATTTTAAAGTATTGTTGTTAAATACTGTAGACATCGATCTGATCAGAATCCATGTGAAAACAGCTTATATTTACAAAAGAAAATGACATGTATGGGAAGTGAAATATGACAGTAAGCCCTGCCCCTCACTTCCTGTTCTGTGCAGCTGGATATGTCTCAATGCTAACTCTATTGATGCACCTCGCGCTTCTCCGGCTCTGCGTCAGTTTATGTTCTGAGATGACGCTGACATCTAGTGGTTTTATACAGTCTGTGTGTTTAAACTGAACACAAATCCACGAATATTGGATGTAAATAAATAATAAATGAATATCGATACAGTGTTTTTGAGGATCGATACAGTATCGCCAAACATAATATCGCGATATTCACATGTATCGATATATATTTACACCCTTATTAATATGTGCTTAATAATTAGTAATAAACAGCCAATATTCTAGTTATGTGCATGCTAATAAACAACTAGATAAAAGACCCAAAAATAGAGTTTTTATTTATTTTTATAAACATTGGAAGGATCCCAGGATCTCTGTGGAATTTAGGCTAATTATTGGATTGAAAATGTTGTCATGTCGAGTGTGTGAAGTGACTCCAGTCTATGAACATGACTGGAAAGTCTGTACTGTTGTGATTTGCTTGGGAAAAGCTGGCACAGTAAAATGGAGTAAATCATCTGATCAGGCAACTCATCTGATTCTTCAATCACTGAATAATGAAATATTTAACAATTAATAAACTTTTATGACAAAAACACTATGTCAAAGGAATTAAATAATTTGCATCTCAAAGAGAGAGATGAAAAGAAAAACTTCTGTTCTTAACTTTGTACTTTTTTCATTTTGATTTAATCATAAACAGCAAAGCTGCAATTTATTTGGCAATACAAATGTAAAATGTTGCAAGAATAAGATTCTGTATTCCTCATTTTACATAAAAATCGCACAGGGAATATAAACATCTGTAATAAATGAATAGTTACTCTCCCGAGACTTTATATAAACCTTGAAAATAAAGCAGTACTATTTATCTTAATAATATTATTATTATTATTATTTTGGTCATTTGGTCAACAAAAAGAGTCAGTGTTGATATGAATGCTGAAACAGATGCAGTGTCAAATTTCCTCTTTATGTTCTGATCATTTTTACTGTGTAAAGTGAGAGGAATGGAGAGCTCCTGTCTCTTGTGTGTGGATGTGTTTTAAGGCCGTGTGTCCACACACGTGTGAGTGTTCACGAGAGCTTCACGCACACATAGAGCATCATGACACATGCGTGTTGTGTTCACGCGAGAGCTGCCATTGTTGCTGAACACGCTTCTGATAATATTGTTTTGTAAATAAAGTTTTTGCACAAACAAACCACTCACATTGCTTCATAAAAATGAAGTTGAGGGGCAACAAGTCCTACTTTATAGTATCAAAACACAGTTAAAACAGTTGTGAACAGTTGTAGCGTGTCTGGACCGGTCACTCTCACACTCACACAAGGACCACACGACCACTTGTTGAGATTCAGCACTGTAATTCTGTAATTAAGAGAAATAATCAGTGGAGCAACGGGGCGACAGCTTCTCCCACTCTGGTACACACAGGATATTTTGAGAGGAGAAGCGAAAATCACATGCGTCATCGGCTTCATACACAAGTAGACTGACATTATACAATAATGGAAAAGAATTATATAAATATAAATCAATTATACTGCTTATAAATATATAAATATCTTGTTTTTCTTATACATCAGATCAATATTCTTATTCTATTACAATAAATATATTACAGTAGTGTATAATATAAAATAATTAGTATATTACAATAGTATATTAAATACAATATCTATATTACATTATTAACATATACATTAACTCAAATATTTATACAATATAACTTCCTATAATAACATATAAACAATTATAATACCATTTGTATGTATAAACCCATATTTCACACATTAAATATCAAAAATGGAATAAAACATGGGATATAATCAGACCGTACCATGTGCAGGCCGCACAAAGTGCGTCACAGACAGCATAAACAATTAAATTCGATTGTCTCTCCCGTAACACACTCTCTGTACAATATACATTCATTATCAGTCACTAAATCTCTTTCTTTCTGAAACAAACTGATTGATCGAACATACCTGTAATAAGAGAAATAATCAGTGGAGCAACGGGGCGACAGCTTCTCCCCACTCTGGTACACACTAAGCATACAATGCTAATTAGTTAACGTCATGATATACATCATTTAAACCAAAAACACATTAAACGATACATTTTCATCATAGCTAACATAATCAAATGTTACTATAAGTCAATCACATTCTTCCAGCAACAAATATGCATTTTAAACAAGTAACATCATCATAACCAGAATATTGTTTGGGAGAAGCGAAAATCACATGCGTCATCGGCTTCATACACAAGTAGACTGACGCAATCGCTGCCGTGCAAGAGGAAACCCTGCAGGTGCGTTCCCTGATGTTCCCTCCCCAACAAATCCCCAAAGAAAAGTTCCGCTACTTTAGCGTTATTTTCACATAACTTGTGAACGATAATATAGAAACAAAATTTCGTGAAGTTCACTATACCAATTTTTACAAATGTAGAAAAATATAAGCATTTATAAACCATTTAAGAGAAGAAAAAAAATAAATATAAATAAAAATAATACAAATACAGAAGGAAATAGACAAAACAAGTCAGATTAAATCAATAAATTTTTCACACCAGTTACACAGTCTTAAAGAAAAAAATGAATGAGTAACTTGTAAGACCAGTTAGCAGTTTATGCTACCGGCAGACGACTATCAGCAGATGGAGATCATGCATCGGCACTCTACTGCTTTTCCTGCAGACAGTTCCTGGATGTGAAAAAAAGAGAGGAAACAGTTAGCAAAAACATGCAGTGTATTAAAACAAATTTATCTTTTTTCATTTTATTTTATTATTTTATTTAATTTAAATGAATGGTTTCTTGAAAAGTTACATTCAATATTTTGGCACAAATCTAATTCGAGAGGATTCTATGAAAGGGAGAGAGACGAGAGAGAAATAAATAATGATTAGGATCACTCTCCCCAGATCACACATGTATAGACATACGTCCACACACCGTAACATTGTCTTTATTTGTACTGTAAATAAACACTTTATGCTGCAATCACATCATGTCGAATCCAGTTATCAGCACACGGCTGTGTGTATAGACACTCGCTGTCTATGTTAAACTAGATAGTCAAATGTTTTGTTGGCTTTTATGAAAGCCTGAAGTACTACTTCATATCTTGAAATATGAAGGATTTATGAAGTCAGACAGATCAAATTAACTCTGAAAGATGGTTGCTTTTAGAAGGTTTCTGTGTGATGTGAGTGTTGAAGTTAATGAGATGATTAAGTGATTAATTGAGTGATGCGTGAGCATTAGTGGTGAACTCCTGTTTTTAACAATCACCGGAGGAAAGAGAATCAAGAACAGAAAAAAGCAATGAACAATATTAGGGCCATGAATGTGAATCAATGTTGATTCCCAACCCTAGCACATCCAGAGCCCACAGCTTCAAAACTGAGGAAGTTATGGTGTTCACGGGCCATTATAACCAGGTTTATGCAATCACAGGTGTACTCAATTTAGTTTCAGCGATCACAGGTTTTCTTACTCTGCCAGTGATCAAATGTGTGTTAGCTTTTGTTGCACTACTCTACCTGTCAAATATGAATGAACTCAGTTATTATAATTATTAATAGGTGATACTGTAAGAGACCGTGTGCGTCTGCGGCTGATTATGGATTGCTCGTCAACTGAGTCTTCCTCGGTCAGAAGGAATAGGCAAATCCAATGCTGCAGTTTGAGAGTTTATTGAGAAGGAGTCAGGTACATGGAGATGATGAGGGTTTACAGGTATCGATATGACAGAATAGGTGTTTTGTGTGTGGTTATCTGAGACAAAAAATACAATAAAATGTATATTAGTAAACATGTAAGCTATGGTTACATACAGATGCATAAAGAAATAACCCGCAGTACAACCAAAATCCACTAGAGGGAGCTCTAACACTATAAATGAACTTGCAAATAACTGCAAATATTATATTTAATGTATAGTTCGCCTGTTTTGTCACTTTTCACCATTTGGAGATTTATGGCATTCATGCAAGGCAATAACTAAAGTATATACAGTAAATGGCTACTTTAGGAGCACTTGTGGAACGCCGTAGCGGCATCAGCAGTATAGCAGTAGGGAATAACACAATTATAACAACTTCGCCACAACTCTGCAATAAATAAATAAATAAATAACTCTGCAATAAACGCGTCTTTCATGCAAAGCCGTACTTACATCTTAAGAACGCACACAGCACTTCTACACACAAGACTAGCGTAGGATTAACAAAGGATGGCAATTCTCTGCACCGTGAATACTGCTCTCATGGCCCTGGACCACACGAAAGTGAAAGCGCCTAGCACAACCGCGAGCTGGCAGAATTACATATGAACACATGCATTATGGGTAACGTAGTCTATGTCAGGGCACGGACTTTTAACAGATACAGTTTTGAATCATTTGACATTTGTACTAATTTATTTTGTACACTGTTATAAATGGACATACAAACAATTATTTCCTTTTCCTTTACCTGCAGAGTTGGAAAAAATTCAACCATGTCAGTCTTCTGTTAACAATGATGAAAAAACATCAAGAGAAAACACAAGCAGCAAAACCATGGGAGGACTCCACAGTGATGGAAAGAGCTTAAGTGTCGTACATCATATAAAGAACAGCTGGAGCAGAAAAATAGCTGATGGAAACAATGAAAACCTGCCCATGTTTAAACTCCACCTGTCTGAAACATGGAGGAACAGAGATGGATTCTGCAGAAGAAGCACGTTTGGGAGAGAAAACATCATAAAACAGAACAAGACCATCATGATGATCGGAGCCAGAGGTTCAGGAAAAACCACTCTAATTAACAGCATGATCAACTACATTCTGGGAGTGGAATGGAAAGATGACTTCCGGTTTGTGCTGATAGATGAAGGGAAGCAGAAATCCCAGGCTGAAAGTCAGACTTCAGAGATAACGGCATATCAAATCAATCACATGGATGGTTTCCTGGTCCCTTATTCTCTGACCATAGTGGACACACCAGGATTCGGTGATACCAGAGGAATCTCACATGACCAGAAGATCACAAAGCAGATTCAGGAGTTCTTCTCTAATCCAGGAGGGATCGACCGCATTGATGCCGTGTGTTTTGTAGTCCAGGCTTCACTTGCCCGTCTGACACACACACAGAAATACATCTTTGACTCCATTCTTTCCATGTTTGGGAAGGATATTTCTGGAAACATCCTTATGATGGTCACCTTTGCAGATGGGAAAACACCTCCTGTTCTCGAGGCCATCAAAGTGTCTGGGATGCCCTGTGCTAAAAATGAGTCTGGAGAGCCTCTTTACTTCAAGTTCAACAACTCTGCTGTGTTTGTTAACAATAATCAATCTGCAGAGGATGAGGACTCTGACTGTGAAAACTTCGACCATTTGTTCTGGAAGATGGGATTTTCCAGCATGAATAAATTCTTCACATCCCTTAGAAAGATGGAAACCAAGAGCTTGTCTCTGACACAGGAGGTGCTAAAAGAGCGACAGCAGCTGGAAGTGCTTGTGGAAGGTCTCCAGCCCCAAATCAATGCTGGTCTGACAAAACTGGATGAAATCAAGAAGACAAGAGCTCTGGAGCAGCACAAGGCTGAGATTGATGCAAACAAGGATTTTGAATATGAAGTAGAAGTAACTGTCCCAAAAGAGATCAGAAACAACACTGGCTACTACTCAAACAACTGCCAGAAGTGTCATTTCACATGTAATGACAAATGTCTTTATGCAAATGATAAAGATAGATATTACGACAGTGTCATGACAGATGGAAAGTGTACAGTCTGTCCTGGAAAGTGTGACTGGAATGTGCACTTTCCTCAGAAATACAAATGGGTTTATGTCCCAGAAAAGAGAAAGGAAACCTATCGGGATTTAAAAAAGCGATATGAGGATGCACATGGACAGGTCATGTCAACAGAAAAGATCTTTGAAGAACTTGAAAAGGAGTTTCAGGTTGTTCAGTCAGGTGTGACCAAAGTAATTAAAAGATCTCAAAAGTCTTTGGAGCGACTGCAGGAAATCGCCCTCAAGCCCAATCCTCTGTCCACCCCTGACTACATCGATCTGATGATTGAGTCTGAGAAACAAGAAGCCAAGCCTGGATTTAAAGATCGCATTCAGTCTTTGATGGAGGTCAGGAAGAAGGCAGAGATCATCAGTAAGGTTTCCACAGGAGAAGTGCTTCCAGAGGATTGGAAACAGTACAAACCTGCAACAAGAAAAAAATAATCATCTTATGATTCAAGAGTCCTGATCAGTAAACTAAGGAATTATGTTCAAGAAATAAACATGAAGAGATAAAAACATTGAAATAAATTTTAACCTTTCATTTACAATTACTACAACTATAAACTAAAACATTTGTATTAAAATACTATAAAAAATACATTAGTTTAACAATGTTCTTCACCTTCATTCCTCACATGATGTACAGCACATACCTGTATTATTACAGCTTGTTACATAAAGAGAAATCCACACATCTCAGACTGATTTATGTGATATTGAATATGAATGTGGATATGTCATGTATCACAAATGATCAGAACGTATCAAAAAGCTGTTTTGGGATGATGTAATTTTACTGTCATTGATTCTAGTTATTCATTCTGCATGAACAAGAAAAACATGCAAGTAAAGTTAACGAAATCAATTATTACAGTTAAAGCGTATCAGTCAGGTCATTTCTCATGCTTTAACTCAATTCTAATAGTGTTTCACGTGTCCTGGACTCTTCTGCTGTTCCTGTTTTCCCGTTGATCAGTTGTTCCCAGGTGAATGTTATCTTCAGTCATTCTGTGAATCATGAAGGCAGACAGACGAAGATGATTTTAATGAAATCAAATCAAAACAAGAGAAGATGAAGGACAGAAAACTGAGAGACTGCAGTCAAACACACACAACATTAGATATAAAGTCACTCATACACAACTGAATGTGTAACCTTCAAATTTGATTTTATTTTTAAAATGACCTGAATTGTACATTTTTATTATTTCACTTTTATTACTTTACTTTTAAACTGTTTTCTTAGCTGTCCATTTAATTTAGTTCATGAGCTTGTTTTATGTATTTTCCACTGTAAATAAAATAATGTATTTCACAATTGCTTTATTTTGTTTCATATATTAAAATACTTGTTTTTCTACCAGTCTCTCAAGTAGAGTGAATTGTCTGTCCATCCTCTGTTCTGTCTCTCTTCTCTAATCTTCTCCATGAGTTCACTCTTCTTCCTCCTCCTCCTCCTCATCCACTGCTGAACTTCTCTTTTATTGTGGCCTTCAGGGTACTGACCAGAACTGTCCTAAATCAAGAGAAAAAGGAAACACTTCTGAAACATTTTTCATGTGTTGAAAGCAGGAAAATGTTCAATCAAAAAGATCTGAACAAGATTTGAACAAGGGTCAGATATTGATGGATAGATCACTGGATCAGAGCATCTCCACAACAGCAAGTCAGCAGTCACTTTCAGTCAACATGCAGTGGTTAGTGCTGACCAAAAGTGTCACCAGAAGGACAATAGAGGTCTGCACGGTCTTTACACTGAGGCTAAGTAGTAGAAAAGATCATGTAGCCCATCATATCATATAATGTTTTAAACATTTAAATATATCATATAAAATAATATAAAATGTGTCTGATGTAGTTTTAGGTGATAGCAGCCTGCTCTTGATCAATATGATTTCTGAGAGACACTTGGCTCATTTCATTAATATAGTTTTTGTCTATGATATCACACAATGTTTAAAACATTTAAATATCCATATGGAATGATGTAGTATTTCACAGCAGACCCACTCTTGACAAAGCTCTGATTCCTGAGACAGAGACGGCAGCGCGGCTGTTTGATTTGATCACTTCACACACATTACTGTGTTTTAGAGGCTTGTGTATAATTGTGTTATCCTCTGGATCACCTGTTATTCAGTAGAATTCGTTTCTCTTTCGAGCACATCACAGAAGACCTTAACCCAAACCCGACCCAAAACCCGGGAGTTTGTGTTTTCTGACATAATTAAGATTATTTTCTTTTACAAACACAGTTTAACTCAAGATCTTGTCATATTTTATTACCATGTTTTTAAACTTTAGTGAATAAACTGAATTAATGAATGAAATGTTCAAGGTGTCTGAGTACATTTGGTTTGACTGTATATCAGAGGTCATCATACTATAAGAGTATCCTGTAAGTTTCAGAACTGAAAACTTCCATATTAGTACAATAAAAGCTTTTTTTGGCTCCAGACCCAGAGAACGACAGACAAACGCCAACAAGTCACAGGAGATCTTTGTGTTTTCCTGTCATTGAGGTGCACCATCAGTAGAGCTGGAGACACGGAGGATATGATCATGTCTTCACACGCTTCACTAAGAGCTCTGTGAATGTCCTTGTTCCTTCATTAAGTTCCTGAATTCACACATCTCACTGTGACGTCTGTGGATTGATCTGTGCTGAAGCAGAGGATAGTTTAGTTAGTAGTTGATCTGTCAAATCCTCAGATTTTCAGAAATGTGATGTGTAACTGTGTCATTGCTGAGATCATCTCGCTCTTGTTGCTCAGAATCATCAACAGACATTGTGAATCCAGAAAAAACAGTTCTTCTCCAGCTCCTCGTCACTGAACGCCGTGTTTGGGAAGGAGTCAGGAAACGTTGATCATGTCTGGGACACTTTTAAGATCGCTCTCATTGTGTTCAGCGACAGCTTTTCTTCAAGACTAGTTATCTTGAGACTCTTTCCTGAGATCCAGGGGATATTTCTAATGTTGCATGGGAAATGTGGAAATGTCTTTTGACATTGTAAGTTTCTCCCTGGTGTTTTACTGCGGAGCAAGAGAAGCTGGACACCTTTAAAGGGTTAGTCATTAATCACTCTCCCTCATGTCGTTCCTCACCGTAAGACCTTCCTTCATCTTCAGAACTGGAGGAACGTTCTTTGTCCTTGTGTGATAGTCATTATACTTCCATGTACTTTACAACTGAAGTTGGAGGAAAACGATCTGATCTTTCCAGGAGCCAGCGGTGAGGCCGTGGTGATCCCTGTGTGTAATGTGATGGGATTGATGTGTGCATTATGTTCAAGCATCAATCAGAGTTCATCTTTGCACATGCTCACACGCACAACCACATTATCTTTATTCCCACAAGAAACCGAAATCGTAAAAGTGGCTCTGAATCAGTGAAGTGACACATGAGCTTTGTGTTCTCTGAATGAGAGTCAAGCTCTGATTGGCACAAAGCAGTCTTTACACAGTCTTATTCTCTCTTAACATGTAATCAACAGCGTCGGTCCACGCTTCCCACTTGTCTTAACTCAATCAACAAGAACTTCTTCAGTGTGTGAAACATCATGACGCTATTACGCGTCATTAGAGGGTTTATATGTTTTGAAGAGAAATAGTTCATTGCTGGTCACTAAAGCTCAAAGCCTGAGCTACGACACAGGATTAGGTGTTTAACGTCAGGTTATATTCTGGATATCAGGTATGAACTGGAATTGTTTGGTGTTCAGTGCTCAGGCCTGTTTTATTGATGGGTTTTCATTTGAAATATGGACATATTTATCATTTTCTAAGAATGTTTGCTCTTGGAGCCAGCGCTGTCCAATCTCCACATGGCAATGGAGCTGTAGATGGAAACAGAGATGCAGATCAAATGTTGTGCACGCTTGTACTTCACTTCACAATGACCCTTGCTGGAGAGAGGACCTGAAGAAGGTCTACCAGATCAGCAGGATCATCATCACTAAATCTTTTTGTTTTGAGATCAGCTGAATTTATTTCATAAGAGGATTAATGAGTTGATCTCCTCCTTCTCACAACCTGCTCCATCACATGAGTTTATGTTTTTACTCAGTCAGCTGCACAATTCTGGAAATTGATCATCACAATTTTGAGTGTTCAAAACAGAGCTCACAATTCTCTAGCTAAACAAAATATGTAGGCCTAATTTACTAAAGGTTCTGGCAAAATGTTGGTTGCTGCAGTCTATTAACAAGACTATAATTAATTTTTGAATGAAATAGGTTTTGAATACATGATTCACTGGCTCTTGTCACTTGTTTCAATAAGCCTTTTTGGATGAATCCCTTGAACGAATGATTCTCAGTTATCACATCTATTAAAGTAATGGTCTCTGTTCAGATAATTAACCTGAAGTTGTCCATTGGCTGTAACCTGCAGATAAGATGTCTATTCACCAAAGTCATTGCTCAACCAACTATAGAATACTGCACTGCATTTTTTTAATTATAGCCTTTTTATTGCAGAGTTTTTGTTGTTAAATTTGTGCTATATAAATAAGACCTGACTGCGATTCATAAATCCTCTCTCCTGTGGCCTCATGGGATAGTAAAGTGTCCATCATATGCACACTTGCAGGAAAAAGTAGGTCATCCAGGTACTTTTCTGCCTAATCTTTTATGAATACTGTGAATTTGGACATACTGCTCTTGTCACATACAGTTTTTCACTTGCTCTAGAGTAGTATGTGATTTCAGGTTCAGCCACAGTCTCTGGATCTGTTCCAGAGCGCCATCTACAGCTTCCAGGGGTACACCTGCATGTTCCAGACGTAACTGGAGTGAGTACTGCTTGCAGCCCATATACTGATGCCATACTTCACTGGCTTGCTGGGAAAAACTGTACTTTCTAAATGGAAAATGACATGGTACTAACCTTTGATCTACTCTTACATTAGATACTGAAGCATATCCTCAGGTCCTTGCACTGGCTTCCAGTTGCATTTAGAATTGATTTTAAAGTACTGTTACTTGTTTATATAACCCAATGTCTAGACCTCAATACATTGCAGATATGCTCATAGAATATAATCTAACAGATCATTCAGATCATCAGTCAAGTCATTTAGAAATACCAAGGGTTCACTCAAAGCAAGGAGAGTCTGCTTTTAGCTGTTACGCCCAGCCGCAGCTGGAACCAGCTTCCAGAAGAGATCAGGTGTGCTCCACATTCAAATCCAGACCAAACACATCTTTTTATCTATGCATTTGCTGAATGAGCACTGTGCTGCATTCAAACTGATGCACTTTATTTTATATGTACTCTTTTAATTGTTTTTTTCATTTTTAACTGCTTTTAATGCATTTTATTTTCATATCAATCTTTTTACGCATCATCTTTTATTATTTTCTGATGCATTCCATTTTTCCTGTTCATTCCATTCTTATTTCTTATATATTTGTTTCCTTTTCATGTAAAGCACTTTGAATTACCATTGTGTATGAAATGTCCTATACAAATAAACTTGCCTGCATTGCCTTGAAGCAGAGGAAGACTTTCCCGTTGTCCCACAGTTCCCTTATGGAATCAGGCGTGTTCGAGTCCCTTTTCTGAAGGCTGTTTGAGACTTGAGATTAATGTACATGAATAAGGAATAGGGGTTGTGACAGAAAATTTATTTTTAAACTTACAATTTCAGATTTTAGAGACAAAGACAAAGACTACATGTCATGAATTACATGCCACTTATAATAACCATGACTTCAACACAAGCATCAGTGATCTAACATATTACTTTACTGCTGGTTGTTTGGGAAATATTCCAGAAAAGGAGGAAAGAAAATGGTCCTTTATTCTCTTTATGTAGGATGAAGAGATACAGACAAGGATTATAACAAGCTGCACTTAAAAGGTATTAGTAACATTCTAGACTTTCTACTTTAACAAACCTATTATACTGACTTTAATCTACTGCAGATTTCAAACACATACTTTCTCATCCATACACAGTGGTTTGGGGAAGCTACTCTGAAACTGTAGTTTGACAAGCTACAAGCTACTCATAAATTAAAGTAGTTAACTACAGTCAAGCTACCCTTCTTAAAAGTAGTTAGCTACACACAAGTTACTATCAAAAAGTAGCTAGCACATTGAAACTACTTAGATTTTTTTTTTTTTTTTTTTTTTAAATGACATAGCTTATTACAAACACTGGAATACTGTTAATGAAGATGTTTAAGTCGATGTTTGGATTTTTAAAACAACCACACAATACAATTATATTTCAAAGCGTACTGTTATATTTTGTAAACTATCAAAAGATACATACTCAAATGTAGCCTATATCTACACTGACTCTTTGCATGCTTTATTATATAATCTTCAGAATTTTATATATTTTGTTTTTTCATGCTATGAAGAGGACCGACCACCATTGCACTCTGCAGTTTCAGAAGTGATTCTACATATAAATGCGGATTCATGCTCAATTTGCTACCATAACACGGACAAAATATGCAAGAATAGAATAAGCAATGTAATGCAGACTAGAAAAATATTGAATTTTTTATCAATATCTTTTGAAATTCTATTCCATTATTTTGTAAAATTACTTAATCTTAATGTCTCACTATACATTGCTATTCTTATTATGGTGGAGCCGTTGTTTACCATTACATCCTGCCTTTATTATAATACACCCCTCACTTATTTCATAACCCCTCAATGATTTGATTCTGGAATCGACCTGCACGTAAACCGAACCGAACTTAATTGGATACACGAAAAAAATCAGGTTAAATCACCCAGCACATCGTGATGAAGCTTTGAGACGCGAATCATGCGCTTCTCGCGTGACATATCCGAGCAACCGATTTTATAGATCAGCCTTTGCCGTGTGATAAGCGCACTAAGCTATAACGCGATTTTGTTTTCAAAAGTTGACGGATGCTTTGTCCTTACATAATCCATCAGCGATCTCTTCTCGATGAACTGCCAACTGATAACAGCCGCAAGATGCTTATATACCAATAGATGCCGGTAATGCACATGTTAGTTCGTGATCTGAAGACGCTGAAGACGAGCTCGGCAGAATGCAAACGGAAAGTAGCTTGTAGCTTTGGTCGCGCTCACCGATACTTGCTGAAAATGTAGTTAACTACTGGAAACCTACACTGTTTTAAAAGTAGCTGACTACATACAAGCTACTGAAAAATGTAGTTAAACTAGTAGCGCCGCTACATGTATTTAACTACTCCCCAACACTGTCAATACATGCATGTTATGTTAATGATTCTTCATGATTTTCTCTTAAATCATACTCTAAAGTTCTGAATGACTGGAATCACAGCTCCTGTTATTTTGGGAAACAGCATGTAACCATTGATTTGTGTTGATTAAATTTCCCGTTATCCTGAATCCTGCTGCTAGGCCAAAGTCTCACATAGACGACATCTCCAACCTCCAGGATCAACACAACTCCTTTTGAAGAGTTTGATGCACCCTGAGCCTGATGAGCATGTGCCATAGTCACATGCTGTCCATTCTTCATAATGTAGGCACCTGCTGGATTTGATTGACTACCATGACTATACACATTAAATGTGAACATGTACGCTCCTTTCACTGGGGCTGTGAAAACACCTGAAGAAAAATAAAAGATATAAAGGAAATGAATCACTGTGTTCACTGCCTGACATCATTACAACAACCGTTTAACACCGTGTCCTATCTACACGCGACCGATGCGCGATAAAAGGTATCGGGTTTTTTGTCTAACAACTGTATTTTAGAAACGGTTTCTGTTTCTCTGCGACGTCGCGGCTGGAACAGCAACACAAAGTATGGCAATGATAATATTGTTGAACATAGATTTGTTATGTAGTTCCTGCATATAGGCACTAGAGGGCAGCGGGTGAATAGGATGTGATGAAGTGTATGCAAAGAAATGATAGATTAAAAAGGAGAACGGCATGTGTTGAAGTTGATCAAAGATTGTAGTTATTTTTTCACAAATAATACATGTGCTTTATTTAATGTTGAAAGTGTCTAATGTGAGTTTGAATAGCATTCTGTGCTCACAGCTTTTTGGATGTTGCTGCTCTTCTCTCTAGTAATATGGCACATAGTCTTAGAGCGTGAAACATGACAAACTCTGGGACCAAAGGACAGGAAGCAGACAGACTGGCTAAACCGACCGTCTGCTAGCCGCCTCACGTTCAGTCAGATATCTCCAACACATAGAAACTCTTACACCTAATATTATCACATAGAGACTGTGTCTGTACCCCGAATTAATAAAACAAAAACTTCCAACCCATTTAATGGTAAAAATTTAATTGATGTTCAACAAATAAAATCGCGATAATAATGATAAACAAATGAAAAGCTTGGGTTGTTAAATATTAGATCACTTTCTTCAAAAGCACTTACTGGTAAATGATATATCAACAATAATCTAGATGTGCTGTGTTTGACAGAACCCTGCTAAAACCAGACGATACATTACTTTAATGATCTAACCCTCGAGATCTCCCTTGATTGTGTCTCGCTTCTCATGGTCGCGTCACGTCTAGTGTAAAAGCCCATTGCTTATGCATTGCGTTGTTTAGGACACGGTGTAATGGTTTTGAAAGATGGCAGATCATTTAATTCTCCTTATTCATTACATTACACAACTGCAGAGAGGTCTGAATGGAGCAGAAGTGTTTTTCATTACTATAAACTGAGTTTTATGACTCCATTTAATTGATAATTACCTGTAACTGGTTGTAGCGTTCCCTATGTTTGTGGAAGACCTTCTTGTAGTCAGTGTGATGTCAGAGTCGAAGGACCGACGTCTCCATTGCCAGATTGCAGCAGTGAAGTTGAGAAAGCAATCTCCGTCTGTCTGTTATTGAAAAACATCAGCATATTGTGATATTTTGCTGCGAATGTTCATCACTGAATTTACTTCATTCAAACACACTGTTTCATCTTATTTTTCCTTCCTCAACTCTTCCACTTGACTCGGAGTAAGATTTGAAATTTCTGTGAAGAAATAAGATTGTGTTAAATGCTTCTTTTTTAATAAACGTTGGTTTACTGAAAAAATCGTGTCTCTGGCTAAATAAATTCACTTATAATAAACATTTTCTTAAGAATAAAAGAATCTATTTCAGCTAATGCGGTAAACTATAAAGGAAACCCGTACTTCCACATTACTATATTCCTATAATACAGGTTAAAATTAACAACAGTCATTTTAGCTGTAATTATCAACACTCAAATATATATATATACATGCAAACATTTAAATTGCACACAAGACCATTTTTACCTTTACAACTGCTAAAAATAAATTATAAAATTATTTTTCTACTCCAATTTGTTATTGAAATATAATAATTTACACAGTGGCGGACATAACTTGTTTTCATGACAGATTGTTTTAAACATACTTTAAATAATCAAGACATTAACAGCTTAAGTAAAATATAGGCTAATATAGTGCATATATTTAGCGAAAGAGTTGATTTCTCTAGCAAACTAACAAGAAGCTGTTGAAAATGTTCGCCTGAGGTAAACGTAAAGTTACGTGGCATATTGTTTACGAGAGTGAATGTTTTGGTGGGTTACCATCATTTTTCTTTTTCAGCTCTTCTGCAGCTTTCTCAGTAGCCCTCAGTCGCGTCTCTAAGCTGTAACGGTTTGCAGTTCTTCAGTGCTGCATAGATGTCAGGGCTTTGTCCATCCACCTGCTGGACCACAAACACAAAGGTTTCCAGCAGCAGCAGCATGATACATACTAAAGCCTTGATTCTTTACTGAGGTTTGTTTCCAGCTCTTGCTCTGTCTTCCTGGCAGCCTCTCATGCTCTTTTTATAGTGTGCTGATTTACTTTCTGTTGCACTTTTGTTTGTACTTGAAGTACTTTTGTCCTTTTGTTAGATAACCTATGTTAATTATTACTTTCATTCAAGGTTCTGCAGGGGCGTCGTGAGTGGGGGGGAAAGGGTGACGGAGTGCAGAGGGCCCTGGCATGTGAGGGACCCTCAACGATCCTGAAATTATTACTTGTTCGCATAGCGTTGGCACACTCTGTGTAGGCGACTCCTATAAGCACAGCATGCACGCTATTCACATGATTCAGTTCAAAACAGAGGCAGAGCACACATGACCAAGCATCTCTTTCGCTTTATAACACAAATAAACATAAATTAATGTAGGATGAATGAATACCGAAGGTATGTTGAAAGATGCAGTACAACTTACTGAAATCCGTATCATGTCATATGTAACGTTAATCGATCATCATTGTTTCCACCACGGAAAAGCGCAATAAAATAGCTTGTAAAAAGGTCACATTACCGTAACATTTACCTCAGAAAAGCCGTTGAGCGTCAGCTACAAAAATGCTTTGAGAGAGAAGCATTTTGATATATATATCCCACTGTGACTATAGGCCATTGCATATTCATGTGCTGAACATGTGCTTCCATACTGAATGTTTTATGACAACCACCATTTAAATGTTTAGGCCGATATTAAAACAAGTAGAAACATAATTATGTCATTAAAATGTATTATAACTTTATTATAAAAACTTCTAAGTGCAAATCATTCTTTTAACCTTTAATATTATAATGATGCACCAGCTGTGTTCCCTGTTAGTTTACAGCATTAGTTGAGAGAGATTTTTTCTTGAGGAAATCTGCCATGTACTTTACCTGATAGACCCTAAATTAATCATTATTGAATTGAAGGTGAACAAACTGAAATCAAATCGCAAGCTTCTGAATCAAAAATGAATCCATTTGTGAAAATTTGTCAATGCCCAGCCTAGTGTCAATAAATGTTTTTTATATATAGATATATAGATATAATATATATATATAATATATATAATATCTATATATATATATTTTTTTTTTTTTTACTTGAGGCAAATGTTTTTTTTCCATTTATTTTCTTGTCAGAGTGCACCAGAATGCTTAGTTTACATGTTAAAATCACAGAGATTTCTCCTTTGGCACAATCTGCATTGTAAAAAGCACTATATGAATAAAGGTGACTTGACTTGAGCACCTCTTTTTATTTTGAGATTGTTCTGAGGTTAAATACTGATTTAAAATCAAAAACAAGAAATGGTTTAATAGCTATGATACTGTTTTGAAACCAAATCTTTGCATAGCTATAACAGAAAACACTGGCATGATAATAATAATAATAATAAACTGTATTTTATAATGTGCCTTTAAAAGCAGATTCTTAAAGTGCTGTACACAAAATAAACAACACAACTGCTAAAAGTAATGACAAGTAATGAAAAGTAATTGCATTTGCATCAACAAACAAATGCAAGTTTGCACTTAAAAAATGACCATAGGTCTTGACTTCCCAAAGTTCAAGAGGCAGAGAATTCCAGAGGGCAGGAGCACAGGAAGAGAAAGCCCTGTTAGGAAGAGTTAGGAATGACTAACTTAACTGGTTGTAAGTCACATTCACTACAGGACTTAGTTCTTTCAAATGAAATCATGAACATTTACTGTTTTAGTTGGAATGGGCATCAGACCCGAAAACAATTATAATTAATAAATTAATAAGCATTCTTTCATATTCATAAACATTTATTTTCACAATAAAAGCGAAGACAACTTTACACACCACTGTTAATTATGAATTCATATTTATACACCCTGAAAATGCAAATATATATTCATATTCATAGTCATTCATTTCATTTTTTCATAACAATGAATGATCAGTATGGCAAATATACAGGCTGATAACAGGCTGTTGTACAACCAAGTCATCCAAGATGACGTCTGCTGCCATCGCATAGATGGGCACATCAGTGTCATGTGCCTCAAATTCACACTCATGGCCCAATAGCCAACAGTGTATTTCTTTTTTTAGCATGGAAAGTTTCAATTTTCTCATTGAAAATTACCCTGCTGCCACCCAAATCCCACGCATGACATATAAACGCCCCCAACAACTCCTCGATCAAGCTCATTTTTTCTTCTGGGAGTTCTGGAAACGCTTCCTCGATCGTGTCTGCACCTAATTCTTCAAACTTTTTCTCTAACTCTTTCCGTTCTTGTTCACTTCTCTTCCTTTCTTTTTTGTGCAATTCCTCCTGTAGCTCTCCTTGCTTCTTCCTCCTCTTTCTTCTTTGCATGACCCCCAGCCTCACTGCTTTCCTGATGAGCAGCTCTTGTTTTTCCTTGCCTAAACTGTCCAAATAGTCCACAGTGTTGTTTTTCCGTGCTCGTGTTTTACAGGACAAGTAGCGGATGGTGGCATTTGGAGCTTTCTTCTTCAGCGCACTAAACATCCCCATCAGCTCTGATTCAGCAATGATCAGGAGGAGCTGAACTGAGCAATAATAGTGCTTCACAACAAAAATCTGCTGTAATCTGTGTTCTTTATGATGGAAACGGATCAACTCTGAGAGCAGGAGCATATAGCCATCGTTCAGGAGGAGGACCTACAGTTCACCTTATTTCTATAGTTCTTTATAAAACACAGATTTTCAAAGCATCTTTACAGTGATCACAGAAAAAAGAGGATGCAACCTGGCCCTTGAGAAACGAGGATAAATCGCGCTTTTGAAAGGTGTGTGAACTGAGGGAAACTGAAGGGGTTTTGAAGGTGGTGTGAACTGAAGGGGTTTTGAAGGGTGAAGGTGGTGAACTGAAGGGGTCTGAAGTGAAGGTGGTGTGAAGGGGGTTTTGTGTGTGGACTGAAAGGTGGTGTGAACTTGAAGGTGGTGTGCACTGAAGGGGTTTTGAAGGTGTGTGAACTGAAGGGTTTGAAAGGTGGTGTGAACTGAAGGGGTTTTGAAAGGTGGTGTGAACTGAAGGGGTTTTGAAGGAGTGGCTGAAGGGGTTTGAAAGGTGGTGTGAACTGAAGGGTTTTGAAGGGTTTGAAGGTGTGTGAACTGAAGGGGTTTTGAAGGTGGTGGACGAAGGGGTGTTGAAGGGGTGTGAACTGAGGGGTAAAGGGGTGGGACTGAAGGGGTTGTTGAATGTGTGAACTGAAGGGGTTTGAACGGGGGGAACGGAAGGGGTTTTGAAGGGGTTGAACTGAAGGGGTTTTGAAGGTGGTGTGAACTGAAGGGGTTTTGAAGGTGGGTGAACTGAAGGTGGTGTGAACTGAAGGGGTTTTGAAGGTGGTGTGAACTGAAGGGGTTTTGAAGGTGGTGTGAACTGAGGGGTTTGAAGGTGGTGTGAACTGAAGGGGTTTTGAAGGTGGTGTGAACTGAAGGGGTTTTGAAAGGTGGTGTGAACTGAAGGGGTTTTGAGGTGGTTGAACTGAAGGGGTTTGAAGGGGTGTGAACTGAAGGGGTTTTGAAGGTGGTGTGAACTGAAGGGGTTTTTGTGTGAACTGAAGGGGTTTTGAAGGTGGTTGTTTTGAAAGGTGGTGAACTGAAGAAGGGTTTTGAAAGGTGGTGTGAACTGAAGGGTTTTGAAGGTGGGTGAACTGAAGGGGTTTGAACTGAAGGGGTTTTGAAGGTGGTGTGAACTGAAGGGGTTTTGAAGAGGTGCAAAATGGACACAGAGACGGCTGGTCAGGTCAGACATTTCATTGGTTCATTGGGTAATTAGGTAACAGCAGCACACTTGTTCAATCCAATCCGTACATTTATAGAGTTTTTTTCTTGTTTTGCTAAATATCAATTATTTTGTGCTAGCTATGAGAGGGAGCCAAGGAAACCAAACCCTCTCCTCCGTTCTCAAGTATTGGAGCTGAGTCTGATCGGTAAAGTGAATTTTTTCCAAAGGTTCATTATATTATATATTATGTAAAACATGATTTCAGCAGTTTTGGCGGTTTGACACGCGATCTGAATCAGTTCGACACAAAAGATTCATAACGCTCCAAATCTTCCTGGAGCAGTGTTTTGAAATCGGCCATCACTATATAAGTCGTTATTTTGTTTTTTTGGCGCACCAAAAATATTCTCGTGGCTTTATAATATTAATATTGAACCACTGTACTCACATGAACTGATTTAAATATGTTTTTAGTACATTAATGGATCTTGAGAGAGGAAATGTCATTGCTGGCTATGCAGGCCTCACGGAGACATCGGATTTCATCAAAAATATCTTAATTTGTGTTCTGAAGATGAATGAAGGTCTTACGGGTGTGGAACGACATGAGGGTGAGTAATTAATGACAGAATTTTCATTTTCAAGTTATCCCAAAAATCAGAGGGAAATGATAGATGAATAACGCTGATGTAGAAGCACCAATCATGATTTAAGCCTAAAATCGACATAATCTGTAAACTTTTCCCTCAAATCTGATTGGTTGATTTGAAGGTTGTCCCAGGATCAACAAAATTTTGACCCAGAAACATGTTGACTCAGCAAATTTTGTGTTTTTTAGGATCTTTGGACTGGTGTTCTTCATCATGTAGTTAAAGTCTTTTCTCAAACAGTAAACACAAAAGCAGATCTTTCAAATAGTCAACACAAAAGCAGTCTATAATCCAGACAGGAGCAATCTCAAAAGCAAATTTAGAGCTGCGTTTTTCAGAGAATAACACAGCCGCTGAAGAGCCTGAATAGGACAGTGTCATGCAGCAGAGGGCGCAGTTGAGGCGGAATGCGGGTGGCGCTCAGGCAGCGTGTGAGACAGGGCAACGGCACAGCGATCCGTGCAGGAAGACGGAGAGCGCAACCAGGGCTGAATGCAGGAGAGACCAGCCTGGGAATTCAGGAGGAGAGGTGAAAAACAAAACAGCATCTAAAAGATGAAAACAAAAACTGAAAAACTCCGATACGACACAAAACAATGAGGCAGGAATCCACACGACACGACAGAACATGAGACAAAGCTGGAAGCTTGCTGGCACAACGCACAAACAACGATCTGGCACAAGACAGCACACGAGAGGGGATAAAATAGAGGACTTAATTGATGCCGAACAGGTGGAAAGTGAAACAATAACGAGATGATGAATGGATAACAAAGGGGCGGGGAAAGACGCCACAATGACAGCGCACACATGTGCTACAGATGACAACAACAACAACACGCGACAGACAGGGGAACAACTGACAGATCAGCCCAGGGACATGACAATTTCTTGTGTGTATACCCTGTTTATTTTGGTTTATATTTGTTTGGTTTATTTGCATAAATGTTTGTTGTTTAAAAATGACTTTGGATTATTTTTCCTAGTCTAAGGTGCACATTAGACAACAGAAAAAGGACAGCAGGGGCCCGTTTCAATAAGGAGGTTCAACCAACTCTGAGTTAAAACTTGAACTCTGAGTTGACTTACCCTGAAATGGGAAACTCTGACTTTTCAGTTTCAGAACAGCTGAATTGAGTTAGTTCATTGACTCTGAGTAGGATGACTGAGTTAAGCGTGTGCACCACGACTATAAAAGCCATTATCAACAGAGCACAGCCGCAAAAGAGAGAGAGTTGGCGTGGGAAAAAATAGCTGCTTGAGTTTCAATTTTAATTGCTGTTATACAGGAATGGGTGTAATTAATTACTAAGTACTGTAATTTACTTTTTTACTTGAACAAATAATTAGCTACTCTTAATTTTTCTGTAATTTAATTAAAGTTACTTCTGATGCAATTGCATTAAATACTGATTTTTTTTTAATTAAAAGTGCAGTTTAGTGTCTATCCTTGTATTGTGGTTGAACTGGTAATAAATAATTAAATACTTTGTAGGCAGAGTAATTATTTTATTAATCTAATAACTTTTAGAGTAACTTACCCAACTCTGCTGTTATAATATCAGAAGTGAAAGAGGAAGAACAGTACAATATTGAACCTAATTTTCATTTTCATGTAGGTGCATTCCTGAAAAAGACGTGGCAGCAGCTAAAAATGAAATATAAAAAAACATAATTTAATCAGGTAAGACTTGAGCATATCATAGGTGTAGGCTACCTGACTTAACAAACATATGACATATTACATAACTAACTATCATCCAGTGTCTAGCAGTGCAGAAGCATTTTTGACATAGGTCTAATGCTGTTTTCAAACAATTAAATGTTCATTCTCATTTCACTTCTATTCAGCCAACAGAAAGAAGGCAGAGGCCCGTAAAACCGGGGGAGGACCTGCACCACCACCGATCACGAAAGCAGAAGAGATGGCCCTGAGCCTAAACACCGGCAGGCCTGTGGCTGAGGGAATTCCTGGAGGGAGCTCATCAGAGCCAGTCACTCGCCAGAATACAAGTGCCTTCATAAAATGTAAGAGGCCTAGCTATATATATTGTTGTTGATAGCCACGCCCTGTCTCATTAGAATAATGCAACTTTGATACTGAAAGTACATTTTCTATCTGCAAGAGTAACAGATTAATAAAAAGAAAGACACAACTACAGAAATTAATTTGAAAATGTTTATTGAAATATGAGACAAAATAATAACAAACAAAAAGACTGATATCTGTTCATGTTAACAGAGATTGACATATGTTTGTGCGAGATTGATATATGTTTGTGCGAGATTGATATTTGTTTGTGCGAGATTGACATGTTTGTGCGAGATTGACATTTGTTTGTGCGAGATTGACATATGTTTGTGCGAGATTGACATTTGTTTGTGCATTTGTTTGTGCGAGATTGACATTTGTTTGTGCGAGATTGACATGTTTGTGCGGAGATTGACATTGTTTGTGCGAGATTGAATATGTTTGGCGAGATTGACATGTTTGTGCGAGATTGACATAGGTTTCTGCGAGATTATTGCGATGAGTTGTGCGAGATGATATTGTTTGAGCGAGATTGATATTTGTTTGTGCGAGATTGATATATGTTTGTGCGAGATTGACATTTGTTTGTGCGAGATTGATATTTGTTTGTGCGAGATTGACATGTTGTGCGAGATTGACATTGTTTGTGCGAGATCATTTGTTTGTTCGAGATGACATTTGTTTGTGCGAGATTGATATGTTTGTGCGAGATTGACATTTGTTTGTGTTGAGTTTGTTGACATATGTTTGTGCGAGATTGACATTGTTTGTGCGACATGTTTGTGCGAGATTGACATGTTTGTGCGAGATTGATATTTGTTTGTACGAGATTGATATTTGTTGTGCGATGATATTTGTTTGTGCGAGATTGATATGTTTGTGCAAGATTGACATATGTTTGTGCGAGATTGACATTTGTTTGACAGAGATTGATATATGTTTGTGCGAGATTGATATTTGTTTGTACGAGATTGATATTTGTTTGTGCGAGATTGATATTTGTTTGTACGAGATTGATATTTGTTTGTACGAGATTGATATTTGTTTGTTTTGATATTGTTTGCGAGATTGATATTGTTTGTGCGAGATTGATATGTTTTGCAAGATTGACATATGTTTGTGTGAGATTGACATTTGTTTGACAGAGATTGATATATGTTTGTGCGAGATTGACTTGTTTGTGCGAGATTGATATTTGTTTATATTTGTTTGTGCGAGATTGACATTTGTTTGTGCGAGATTTGATTTTTGTTTGTACGAGATTGATATTTGTTTGTGCGAGATTGATATTTGTTTGTACGAGATTGATATTTGTTTGTGCGAGATTGATATTTGTTTGTGCGAGATTGATATTTGTTTGTGCGAGATTGACGAGATTGATCGAGATTGATATTTGTTGTGCGAGATTGATATTGTTTGTCGAGATTGATATTTGTTTGTGCGAGATTGATATGTTGTACGAGATTGTATTGTTTGTGCGAGATTGATATTTGTTTGTGCGAGATTTTTGTTTGTTTGTTTGTACGAGATTTATTTGTTTGTGCGAGATTGATATTGTTTGTACGAGATTGATACGAGATTGATATTTGTTTGTGCGAGATCGTAAGAGCACGGCCACGATGGCTGATGTTTCTGATGTAAGGATGGATGAGTTTATGAATATATCTAATTGACTGTAAAGAAAACGGTACTGCTCAAATAAAAATGCATGGGGATATGACAAAAAAATCCACTCAGGGTCTCAAAATCCTCTCCTGATGAAAATGCAACTGTCTGCGAATTAATGCAGCCTCCTCATCAACAGGATCCTCCATAAAAGGACATGCCATTTTCACTTTGACTGTCTCTGCGTGCAGGTCTCTGTATGCGCAATGAATGAATGTATCCAAAGAATGAATGAGGTATTTAAATGTCACTTCCACTTAAAAAATGGGAGGAGACCGAAAGAAACTCTGGGTTTACCGAAGAAAACCTGCTCCCGACCAGGTTAGGTTCACAGAGTAAGTTACCATGGTAACTGACTCTGAGTAAGAGTTACCTCTCTTTTAGAGATGGGCTTGACTTAACCTGCTTTCTCGGGTTAGACATACCTCTCATTCTGAAATGGAAAACCCAGAGTTCCCTCATTTTAGGGTTAACATACTCACTTAACCTCCTTTCAGAAACGGGCCCCAGGAGTTTTATTTCTTTCTTTTATTTATAGATTACTAATTTCCATTTTCTTACTTTTTGTCTCTGGGTTCATGGCTGCAGCATGGTTCCGGGGGTGGGGGTTTAAGAGGAAGCACGGCCTTCCTGTTTCTTCCTTTATGCAATTCAGAGGAATTATGGGTAGTGTAGGCATAGTCTACTTTACAGCACCAGCAGGGGGTCATTGTTTCATTGTTTATTTGTATGTATGTATAAATGTTTTGTTTATTCCTTGTATTTATTTGGGTAGTATTGAATGTTAAAATTTATTTAGAATTTGATATTCAGTTGTTGAGTTTATTTATGTGTTTATGTATATGTATGATTTTTCTATTTTCCCTGTGATTATTGTAAGGAACCCCGCATCGGCCCAAAAACGGACTCCGACGCCCCCGGGCGAAGGTTAACGCGTGTATGCCTTTTCAGCGTCTCTGAATGTTCCCTTAATTTCACTCATTTAATCTGGCTCCAATTTCAAATGATTATTACTCTTAGGTTGTGTTTCCAATTAGAAATTAATCATTTGTTATGTATTAATTTAGATATTCGATTATTCTGATTGCCTTATATCTTCAATTATTTCGTTCACTGCAGTCCCGGTATCGCTTTAGAAGAGTTACTTCGGCCGATTTGAGCACTCTTCCCGGACACAAACTCGTCAGTCTGACCTTAAACATTGGATGCAGGGTAAATATCTACCTTTAAGTCGGTCGCGCTCTGCTTACTCGTAACAAAAAGCATAGTTTTTATATATTTACGAAAACTGCAACTTATTTAAGGCAGTGATAGTCAGAAATCGAAATGGACTTAATTGACGTGCCCCATGCTCCATCTATTAAACCTTTCGTATGAACAATCCTGAACACAGATTTGAGGTAATACCTTCGCTTTGATCTACTAGAAATAATGGATTAAGAATAATACAGAATCAACCAAATATAACATTTTATTTGTCAAGTAAAAATGTATCATGCCAATTACATTACAATTAGACAATTAGAAGCCAATTCAGAAATGATAAATGCATAACATCGATTACTCAAAGAAATGCATATATACACAGGGATGGGTGAATGTCCTCAGACATTCACCCATCTCTGTGGGGGCCTCTGGCTACAGAAGATCCCCCCTGACTGCTTTGCTCTTTACCTTTTATACCAGGACCAGAACAAAAGGATCGTAAATGTTTATTACACCAACACCTGTTTTGGGGGAGAGGAGAAGAAACACCACCCAAAAAGAGGACAGAATTTTCCTTAGTTTTCCATCTTCTTCATAATTCTAGTGACTGCTGTGAAATTGAGACCATTTTACCAACCGCACTGAGACTTTTAAAATGATACCAAACATGAAAGGGAAAAACAATATATATACAAGTTACATTATACATAGAATATAAACTTTCAGTGACTTGAGGCAGGGGGAAGGAGAGTTTGTGTGTGTGTGTGGGGGGGGGGGGGGTTGCATACTGTAGATGTGTGGGGGCAAGGCGTTGTCCTATGCTATTCTTTTAAGATCTCTCCAGATACGCTTTATTGCTTTATTGCAGGATGCTTGATCTCAGTTTTCGTTTAGCAGGAAAATCAAGCCTTACATTATGATTTGGTTTGACTCCTGAGTTTTAAATGGCTCACTGTGCTTGTTAGAGTCAGTTCTGGTTGAGGCCTCCGTGAGGAGGGTCAACATTAGTGTCCCGGGTTTAATGTGTTTTGTTTCTTTTTGTGTTTTTTTTTTTGGTGAAATCATAATGCAAGTTTTGAGTCAATAAAACACTTTATATTGACTTAAAGCAGTGTCTCCCCACCTTTATTCTGGTCATATCTCCACAGTGGCCTAATGGATAGAGAGTGAATGTCCAGCGCTCTCTCCACCCCCAATACCATGACTGAGGTGAGACCCTTGAGCAAGGCACCGTACCCCCAACTGCTCCCCGGGCGCCGCAGCAATGGCTGCTTACTGCTCCGGGTGTGTGTTCACTGCTGTGTGTGTGCACTTGGATGGGTTAAATGCAGAGCACAAATTCTGAGTATGGGTCACCATACTTGGCCACATGTCATTTCACTTCATGTCACTTATTCAGTGCACACAGACTGAAGTACTTTAAGTCTTTGGTTCTTTTAATTGTAATGATTTTGGCTCACATTTAACAAAAACCCACCAATTCACTATCTCAATAAATTAGAATACTTCATAAGATCAATTAAAAAAAGGATATTTTAACCAGAAATGTCAGGCTTCTGAAAAGTATGTTCATTTCTATGCACTCAGTACTTTGGTTAGGCTCTTTTGCATGAATTACTGCATCAATGTGGCGTGGCGTGGCATGGAGGCGGTCAGCCTGTGGTGTGCCGCGTCACCCCCTGGGTGGTTTCTGCCGTGACCACGTAACACTATCTTAGTCACAAGCCACTTCTCTATTCATATTACTCAACTCCTGTAAAAGGTTTACCTTTATAGATTCAGGAGGAGTCAGGTAAGCATATAATATTTTCTATTTAGATTATATTATCTCAGGGTCTACTTCTGATCACTATTGTACCTCTTAGGCCTACGGTTCAGATGTCAACCAAGCCTACCTGGGTGGGGTGGGTTAGCCTCCTGTTCAGTGCACCACACAGCTGGCTCTTCGCCCTCAGAGGACAGCTATGCCTGCTAATGCACTCCCACAGCCCACTCTGTTGCGACTGGTTGGCAACCTTGACTGACTTTGTAAAGTCCGTTGGGATATCTTTATAAAAATCTATCTTTTTCAGACAATCAACTTATGATACCCCAAATGGATTCTCACTCTACAACAATAAACAGACTGAGACAATACTATCAGAGTTTAAGGGCAGTCCTCGTTCTCATTTTATTATTTCTTGCAAAAGCAAAAGCTAAATACACCACTCTATGCCAGCTAAGCTGGAAGTTCCATGGGCCAGATAAATAATTACAATTTAAAGCTTACCCTCTTCTCTATTCAGTATATGTTCTCTCTAAGGAAATCAGGTGTCATCTTTGATCTTCTGAGGGTTGTGGTCTGGTGTCGGCTTCTGCTTGCTGCTTGCTTGTATGCTCTTTCTTTCTTCAGCAAAACTACACAACTACTCTGAGAGCTATAAAGGCCCCTGTTTTTATATTCTCTTTTGATGCACTTTATATCTTCATTTACACACATGTGGTTTCTTCTTGCGTTAACATTACCTGCATGCGTCAATTGCTGTTACTTGTCTATCGCCTTTTTTTACTTGCGTCAATGCATTTCCTATTCGCGTCAATGGCTTAAGCAATACACACATTTTTTTATTATACATTTTTATCAGATTTCTACCTTGCTAGACATTTATTTCCTAACTGTCTTCATTTTTGTCAGTTACACACAACAATACTTCTATCCCCAAGAACCCATGTTCACCTACACACATAATGCAACATTTGTCATCCTTACAGGATGTGGTATACACTTCACTCATGTGAAGTGTGTGTTACACTATGAAAACTTCATAGACCCCAGAGATTCTCCAAGTTCAGCAATGTTCTGCTTTTTATTATATCTTTTAAAATCTTTATCAAATTGTTCGGAAGAGAACACTCCATTTCTCAGTGGCACTGCTCAGGTGTAATGAAGCCCAGGTTGCTTTGATAGTGGCCTTCAGGTCATCTGCATTGTTGGGTCTGGTGTCTCTCATCTTCCTCTCATAGATTCTCTATGGGGTTCAGGTCAGGCGAGTTTGCTGGCCAATCAAGCACAGTAACACCATGGTCACTGAACCAGCTTTTGGTACCTTTGGCAGTGTGGGCAGGTGCCAAATCCTGCTGGAAAATGAAATCAGCATCTCCATAAAGCTTGTCAGCAGAAGGAAGCATGAAGTGCTCTAGAATGTCCTGGTAGATGGCTGTGTTGACTGTGGACTTCAGAAAACACAATGGACCTCAAGCAACATGGATTCTGTGCCTCTACACTCTTCCTCCAGACTCTGGGACCTTGATTTCCAAATGAAACGCAAAATCTACAGTACTTTCATCTGAAAAGAAGACTTTGGACCACTGAGCAACAGTCCAGTTCTTCTTCTCCTTAGCCCAGGTAAGACGCTTCTGACATTGTCTTTGGTTCAGAAGTGGACTGTGACAATTGTTGCTCATTTCCTGAAGACGTCTGTGTGCGGTGGCTCTTGATGCTCTGACTCCAGCTTCAGTCACTCCTTCTGAAGCTCTCCTGAGTTCTGAAATCAGCTTCGCCTGACAATCTTCTCAGGCCTGCGGTCATTCCTTTCCTACCACACTTTTTCCTTCCAGTCATCTTTCCATGAATATTCTTTGGCACAACAGCTCTTTCAGCAGTGCCCCTCTGTGGCTTACCCTCACTGTAGAGGCTCTTGATGATCATCTTCTGGACAACTGTCAGGTCAGCAGACTTCCCCATGACTGCTGTTGGGATTACTGACCTAAACCCAGTATTTATACCCTGAGAATGGTCATTTAATAGAACTTGAAATTAAATATTCTGATAATTTGAATGAATTTTTGATTTTGATGAGTGACAAGCTGTAATCATCAAAATAAAAACAAAAAAGTCTGGAAGTATTTTACTTTGTCTAATAAATTTAGAATAGCCTATATTTAAGTTTAACTTTTTGAATTAAATTACAGAAAAAAAACACATTTTCATGATATTCTAAAAGCTGTATTTTCTAAATGGATAGGACATGGGACTAATCTTTGATCTACTGTTACATTAGATACTAGATTGCATTAGATAGGGGAAGACGACAGCCAACAGCTGGCTTTGGAATAGCCTCCGGGCCTTGAGGGATGGAACCCATTCTCTTCTTTCTCCTCCTTCTTCGTGAGTGAGGCGGTGACTCGGTACCCACCTCCTCTGAGGGCTCTGAAGCGAACTCACGGACAGAAGCAGTCTCTGGAGCGGACTCACTGGCTGGAGCGGGCTCACTGGCTGGGACGTACTCACGGGCTGGAGCGGGCTCCCTGGCTGGAGCGGACTCACCAGCTGGAGCGGGCCTTGGAGAGGACACACGGGCTGGAGCGGGCTTTGGGGTGGACACAACGGCTGGAGAGGGCTCTGGAGCGGACACACGGGCTGGAGCAGGCTCCCAGGCTGGAGCAGGTACAGGAGGTCTTTGAATCGGCTTATTCTTACACAGATACAGGTACTTGGCGAAGTTCCAATAATTTAATCTCCCCACCATCTCCATCTCCCACTGCGGTAGAGGGTCATTCAAACAGTTATTACATGTGTCCTTGAGGACCGCATCAGGGAGGCTAAACTTCTCCGCCCGTGACCAGAACCTCTGGATAAAAGCCTGCATCTTCATACCCCCCTGCCGAAGCGCCGCCAAATCCTGGGGATTGCTCTGAGCTCCCCGTGTGTTGGTCGGGGACCGGACTCTCTCGCTGCTGGATCCTTGCATTGGTGGTTCGTTCTATCACGTAATGCACCCAGACAAGATGTTAGGATCCAAGAGCAGCTTTAATGGGATAATCCAACACGTAATCCACAAACAGGCAGGGGTCAAAATCCACAGAGCAGTCCCAACAGAAAACAAAGGAACAAACTGAAGCCAGAGAATACAAAAGTGCACATAACATAAAACAACGAACCACAAACAAAAACAGAAACAACTAAGTATAAATAGACAGACACTGATGAACATAATACAAGACAGCTGGGTGCAATGAAGAGGTGATGAGTCCGGGAAGTGGGTTATGGGAAATGCAGTTCACAAATGGGGTGAGACACAGTCCGGGTTGGAGTGCCCTCTAGTGGCAGACAAGGGCACTCCCAGTAATGATCATGACATTCTACTTTAACAAAACACTTGTGTTGTGATATTCATGGGTCCAGTCTGTCTCAGTGCTGAAACTCTTTATATAAACTTACATGTATAGACAGCTTATGAGTCTATTATAATGACTTTCATACAGTAATCTAATGCAGATTTCAAACACATAATTTCTCATCAATACATGTTTATTTTCATCTTAAATCATACTCTAAAGGTTCTGAATGACTGGAATCACAGCTCCTGTTATTTTAAGGGAAACAGCATGTAACCACTGAAAGTGTTGTGATTATTCCCGTTATCCTGAATCTTGCCGTTAGGCCAAAGTCTCACATAGACAACATCTCCAACCTCCAGGACCAACACAACTCCTTTTGAGGAGTTTAACGCACCCTGAGCCTGATGAGCATGTGCTATGACCACATGCCTTCCATTCTTCATAAGGTAGGCACTTGCTGCATTTGATTGACCATGAGCATAGACAGAGAATGTGAACACGTACACTCCTTTCACTGGGGCTGTGAAAATACCTGAAGAAAATAACAAGAGATAAAGAAAAGAATCAGCTGTTCAACACAATGTAATGGTTTTGAAAGATGGCAGATCCTTTAATTCTCTTATTCACATTAAACAACTGCAGAGAGGTCTGAATGGAGCAGAAGTGTTTTCATTACTATAAACTGAGTTTATGACTCCATTTCATTGATAATTACCTGTTATTGGGTTGTAGGCTTTCCCTATGTTTGTGAAGACGTTCCTGTAGGTTAGTGTGATTTCTTTGGTAAAAGGACCGACGTCTCCAGTGCCAGATTGCAGCAGTGAAGTTGAGAAAGCAATCTCTCTGTCTGTTATTGAAAAACATCAGCAATATTGAGATATATTATGCTGAGAATGTTCATACACTGAATTTAACTTCATTCAAACACGCTGTTTCATCTCTGTTTTCCTTCCTCAACTCTTCCACTTGACTCTGGGTAAGATTTGAAATTTCTGTGAAGAAATAAAGATTGTGTTAAATGACATTAATGATGCTTGTTGAATAGTGGTGTAACAGTACACAAAACTGACGGTTCGGTACAGAGCTCAGTTTTGAAGTCACAGTTCACGAGTTCACACTTACAAATAAGCCAGATAAAAAAAATGGTAAATCTATTTGGCGTGCTGTCCGGGGAGAGGGCTCTGAGCTCGGTATTTGGCCCAAACACAGAGTACCCCCCCAGTATCATCATCCCCTTATTTAGGTTAAGAAGTAACCAAGTGAGTGTGAGGAGACGGGGTGGTGGAGGGTTGCTGAAAACTGTCGAGGATTCATGGGTGAGTTGACTGTGGTTATATATATATATGCCTGTACTCATTCTGATTGGGTAGATATATTGATTACTGATTGTTGAGATGATGTGATAATTGGATAGCTTATTTGAATTTGTTCCTCCCGAACTACGTTAATAAAACATTATTTCAGTACAGCAGAGGCGTTAAAGGATTAGTTCACTTTCAAATGAAAATTAGCCAAAGATTTACTCACCCTCAAGCCATCCTAGTGTATATGACTTTCTTCTTTCTGATGAACACAATCTGAGATATCTTAGTAAATATCCTGACACATCTGAGCTTTATAATGGCAGTAAATGGGACCAAGTATGAGCTGAAGAAAGTCCACATCCATCCATCATAAACGTACTCCACATGGCTCCGGGGGGTGAATAAAGGCCTTCTGAAGAGAAGTGATGCATTTGTGTAAAAAACAAAATCCATATTAAATAAGTTATGAAGTCAAATATCTAGCTTCCCCAAGACCGTTATGAAGAAAGTGTAAACTGGCGTCACATTAGTTACACTTTCTTCGTACGTTAAATACGGAAGGTGTGCGGAAGCTAGATATTTGACTTCATAATTTGTTAAATATGGATTTTTTTTTTTACACAAACGTATTGCCATTATATTATTATACCATATGGCAACACTGACATTTTTATCGATTTACCAAAAACTAATTTCATAGAAACTTTTTTGAGTGGTGAATATGTCATCATAACTTACCTGAGATGATATTAACAATTTTTTTTGTGAATGTGACATGGGCGGGTCCTTGTTTGTTACTGACGTTTTAGTTTGCTTTCAGCAGCTACCGACAAGAGTCGGCAGTCTGTCAGAAATCACGCCACAGAAAAAAATTGCATGTCGTGTGACTTAACCAAAGCACATCATTGGCTAAACTAAGGTCTTCTCTTACCAACAAAAAAACGAGAATGTTCTCTTAAAGAGACAGTGGCAAGGAAATGAACATAAAGAGTATGTTGCCATATGGCAACACTATGCGGTAGAGGGTTAGATGTCTGTAAAAATGTGATCTAACAGTTGTGTATAGTGGGCTACAACAAGCTAAGATGGTAGACACATTATACATAAAGGAGACATGGGAGCGGGAAGGCAATCCGAGTCTTTCAGTAGAGGAATGGGAAAGAGTATGCGAGTCACAATGGAAAACTACATATTCTCTGTTCTGGAGAGAGTTTGCGTGGAAGGGTGTTGCTAGGTTTTTTTCCACACCTGCTCAGATCAAGCATCAGTCGTATAGATCCAGTTGCTGGCGAAAGTGTCGGGTTGACAAGGCAAACCATTTTCTGTGGCTGTATTTCTATTAAACAATATTGGTATGAGATACACAAATGTCCCCAGCTAACAATGACCTGGCGGTCCGCCAGCGTTTTTTGGGCGGCACGCCACCAGCGGTTTGCCGCTGCTGGACCAACGTTGGTACACCAGTGGCAAACTGATAGTCGGTCCAGTTACTACTGAGCGCTTACAGGACATCTTTTTTTGATAAGGGTGTATTTATTTTATATTATCATTGCAGTTAAAAAGAATCTGAAAGCACTGAATAAAAATATTGAGACTGCTTAATATCTATATCAAAAGCTTGGTATAACTGCCTATGAGCATGCTATCAAATAAAATAACGTGGTTGAATGTTTGTAAAAACAACAATAAATTATTAAGTTATAAAAGTTTAAGTTATACAATTATTAAGTTATAAAAGTGCCACAATTGTCCCACTATCACGTGCTGGGGTGGCATTTTGCGCCTATGAACGGGTCACAAAATTACAAAATGAGTTTTAAGTTCATGATTTAATATTAATGAGATTTTTAATGTAATGTTTTAATTCTAGATGTTTATTTATGTAAATGCTGCATTAACTGTGGCGTGTTTTAATGCGTGCGCGCAGAAAGAAATTTATTGGACCGTTTTCTATCTCCAAGGTGCTTAGTCCGGTGTCGGTTCGACTCAATTTAACCCCTCAGTTTAAGAATATCCATCCGGTGTTTCATGTCTCTAAGATAAAGCCCGTCATTCGCTCCCCCCTTCAGCCCCAGACCTCTGTCCCTCCACCTCCTAGTCTCATCGAGGGGTCTCCGGCTTATACGCCCTAGTGAAAAAAAGTGTACTTTATTGTATTTTAAATATATTCCCTTTTTCTATAGTACACTGCAAATATACTAACAAAAAATGTACTATTGTTAAATATATAAAAAGTATATTAGCATCATATTTTCACAATGCAACTTTTAACACACTTTAAAATAATTGTACTTTAGTATATTTTCTATAAAATATATTTTAGAAAAATATACTTGAAGTGTAAGTTCAGTTTATTTTATAAGTGTATTTATTTGCACTTTATAAAAATATATTTGAGGTATATTTTAACTGTGTGCTGAAAATGATCATTGTAACAATGCACTGAAAGTATATTTAAAAAATACATTATTTAATATCCTGAAGTTGTAGTGTATCTAATATTAAATTTGAGTATATTTTTTTAAGTTTACTTCTTCATCCTTGGAATTCATTATATTGTGCTTATTTATTTCAGTATGAATGCATTACAAGCCCATTTAGTATATGCAGTGTAGTCTATACAATTTCCAAATATGTGTAAATGTTTATTAAGTTTACACTGGCAGAATGATTTTACAATCATACACACAAATCTATATTGAACAACACACTGTCACAGACACGTCAGGTTCCACCTCCCTCCAATACCCACGCACTCAATCACCGGAGTACTAATCACCGCCACCTGCACATCATCAGCACAACAATCACCACCACCTTAAAAGGGGGGAGGGGCGTACTGTCACGGTTCAGGGTGCTTCATCGGCTTCCCTGTTGTCTGTGTCCTGTCATTTTCTGCAGCTCATGACCTGGGAAATCAGCGCTGATTATTCAGCGCTGGTGTGCGCAGATCACGAGTTGATTACCCTCACCTGTCGCTTGTCCCCTTCCTCCCTTTTATTCTCTGCTGTGTCTGTCCCTTGTTGTCAGTAGATTTCGTGTTGTCATTCATGTACGGTTGTGCTTGTGCTGTGTGTCTTTGTTGTCTTACCTTTCTCCGCTGCTGTGCTCAGGACGCCTAGACGAGGAGTCTTTCTGCTGGCCGTGTGCCCGATATCCTCAGTCTCTTTTCTACGTCCCGTTTGGGCTTTGCACCTGAGGTGGTCTCCACAGCCTGTGTCCGCAGGTGTCTGTACGGACGGCTCTGGAGTTTATCCACAAAGTTTATTTTCGTGTGTGTCACTACACACGTTGGATGTTTATATGGATTTTCTATTGTTCCTAATAAACAGTTGCACATATGCGTTTGAGTTCTCTCTCTTCACGTCCCTGACAGTATCTTGGGGAAAATCAAGAAAAGACTGTCAGGTATGTTATTACATAATTCATCATTTCAAGGTATTCAAATGGATACACACTGTTTCATTTCCCTTATTGATCACTGTGATTTAGCCAATAAACCAATACGATACCTAGCCTTTGATAAATAGTCAGAGTAGTGCATTTAAAAATATATTGTATTTATTTACGTATTGTGATAGAAATATTTTGTCACATATGAAATGTTCAGAAAATGCAGACTAAGGATGCTCAGGTCAAAGATCATGTAAACTTGCTTAACATAGAACTAACAGTCACATGATTAGCTCAGATCATTAAAAAACAATCACAGTGAAAATACTTGACATTGATTTTTACTCACAGATTTAGATGCACAAATTTAATGTAGACTTTTAATCTCATATACATATTGATCAACAAACCTAGAGAAGTTCAAACTTACTTGCTTGACACACAAGAACAAACCTCATTGGTTTTTTACAGAGGCTCAAACATGCTGTGAGACAAGAAAATTAACTTCATTAGGTGTAACGTGTCAAGCAAGCATGCCTCAGCTTCTGTTTGTCTAAATTGGATGCTGTAAACATTGTTTAATTAATTAAATATTGTTAAATTAATAATTGTTTCATTATGGGATACTCAGGTGGAGAATTTGGGTTTTGATTTTTATTTGTTACCCATTTATATTGAAGTGCTGATTAATACAGAAATCCTGCTTGTGATCAAACAATTGGCATTAACCAAGAAAACAACTGTAATCAAACGGCATGCTAATTTGCTTGAACTAACATAAAAACGTATTTATTTTTGTTTGTTTGTTTGTTTTTTCAACAGGAGGATGAACTTGAAGGCCACACAAATGAAATAATGAAGTTGGTGGTTATTCACAATCCTGCAGTTGAGGAGGACCCAGCAGATGTTTGTGTTGTGATAGAGGGCATCAAAGTGCTGAATGGTTGTGGAAACAGAACCACAGTGTGCATACTGTTGATGGGATTGATATATGCCCTCCACCTTGAATATCCAAAAAATCTGAAGTACACCTCTGAAGTCTTCCAGAAACCTTTTTTGAAACTTGACGCAGCAAAACTGCTGAAGAAGGTCCAAAGCCTCAAGCGTAAACTAATAGAGCACTTTAAGTATATTATAGAAATGTACTTTTTTTTTCACCTGGGAATAAAGCAACGTGTTGTCTTCAAAACAGCATATAAAGAATTTAAAGATTTTTGTTGTTGTTGTTTTTTAAACCTTTTTTACGACTTTTATCTGATATTTCAGAGCATTGGTTCCCAGAATTGTGATATATGAGATGAGTTATGAAGTCAGAAGTGTATATAAACTCTCGTCCAGTTCAGTTGGTGGCAGTAATGAACTAAAAGCTGTTTTCACTCCGTCATTAAACAAGAGAAGAAGAAGAAGAAATCGAAACTGAAAAGCTGTGTCTAAATTTAAAGTACAGTACTTTAGGGTTTTATTCAACTGCACTCAATCTCAGAGACAAATATGAAAAACTGACGTTTTGGACATCACGGACATTACAGTTAGATACAGTTTGACCGCCGCGGTGAATCGCACTTCAAAGGCCGCTTCCCCCCCACCTTTCTCAAGAACAGAATACAGTGCATAAAATAGGTACATTAAAATGTGTCGATATATTATTTAAATGTCACATGGTCAAGTCAAGATCAAAGCACTGTTGAATATCAAATGTCAAGTCCAATGTCAAGTGTACCCAACTAAGCAAGCCAAAGGCGACAGCGGCAAGGAACCCAAACTCCATCAGGTGACATCAGGTGGCAAACAAGTGTTAAATAGGTGTTAAAATGTAGAAAAAGCCTAATAATCCTTTAACGGATTTGAAAATATAAATTGATAATGTGTTATGTGTATGCCAGGTTAAAGAGATGCATTTTTAGTCTAGATTTAAACTGACAGAGTGTGTCTGCATCCCGAACAATGCTAGGAAGATTGTTCCAGAGTTTAGGTGCCAAATAGGAGAAGGATCTACCGCCTGCGGTTGATTTTGATATTCTAGGTATTATCAGCTGGCCTGAATTCTGAGATCGCAATAGACGTGAAGGATTATAATGATTTAAGAGCTCGCTCAGGTACTGGGGAGCTAAACCATTTAGTGCTTTGTAAGTAATTAGCAAGATTTTAATATCTATACGATGTTTAACAGGAAGCCAATGCAGTGACGACAGAACTGGGCTAATATGGTCATACTTCCTAGTTCTACATGGTCAATGAAACAGCCTAATTTCTGTACAGCTTATTTTTGTGATGTAAGTTAAAAATGAAATGCATAAGTTGTATACATTCAGAGATTTGCAGGGATGATTCAATCGACGGCTGCCATGTAATATAAGAATAAAAGAAATGAACTCACATACTCAAATCAAACCATAATATTTCAACATACAAAACAGATCTATGACCCATTCAGATTTTGTCTTGATCATCTTAGCTTTAAAATTCTTGCCTGTTACAAATAGTCATGCTCAGCAGGTAAATTTTAAGATATGTCAGTGCAAATTTCTTTTAGTTAAAACAACTGAAACATGAATTTTAGTCTGGGACTAAACATCTTTAATGTTTTTTTCATAAAGTGTTATATAGTATATTTTCACCAATATGTATACTATCTAAATAAAACGGTAATATCCATGATGTCCAAAGACCAAAATGTCACTTTTTCATAAATACAATATTTGTCTCTGAGATGGAGTGCAGCTGAATAAAACCCTAAAGTACTGTACTTTAAATTTAGACTTAAATACAGCTTAAATGTATAAATATTAATGTATTTTCACAACGTTTCATTTAACATAAAAAACAAACAAGGTTAACTAGTTGCTAACAATATAAAACTAACATTACATAGTTTAACCATACATATTTTGGTTCAGTGTCCTGTCGTCGCCGGCAGTGAGCATGTCAAACCCAATAAAGTCATAAATCTTTAAAATGCACACACAAACATCAGCTGTCTCTGTCTGTCACACAGCCGCTAGCCATGTAAGGACGCTCGGCTCATTGATGCCACATCTGGGGTTGGGATACTTTTACACTTGTGCTGTGATTACACTACTTTTGGGATGGTTTCCCAGACCTGGCAACCCTCCACTCCAAAACCCCACCCCTTTCATGCACTTCGAAGTGCGTAGACCCTAAATTGGGACACAGCTAAAGTGTGCCTTCATCTTCAGAGAAGACGCCGTTTTCAGACTAGCGAAAATCAAAACGGTTTCCATCCTAACTATTGGTAAGTTCAGTGATGTCCTTCTCACAATAACTTCCATGATTTTGTGATGTGTGTGCAGTGGTGTAGTCTAGTTGTTTGTAGTGAGTATACTGTGATTTTTCCCTCCCAGCCTCATACTCACCCGTCCCAGAGCGACACCCCATAAGCACCAGCACACTCGCTAATGCATATAGTGTGCATCTGATCTAGGCTATATGAGAGCATTCTGAAAGACTGCTTATGTGTGTGTTATCAACATGCCAATTTATTATTAGCAACACAAAACTTTAACAGCCCATGACATTCACAGCTGGAGAGACTCTGGACTGATCTTCTACTGTTTAGAGTTAATCACCATCTAACTCAGCCAGTTAAGAGCTACATTTAGCCTTAGATATTATATGAATATGGTCCCTGGAGCACAGGCTTTATCAGCTGGCAAGTTTCAATGCACTTTTAAGAGTTAAAGTTGTAACTATTATTACAAAATGCTGGGTTAAAAACAACACAAGTTGGGTTGAAAATGGGCAAACCCAGCGACTGGGTTATTTTTAGCGGTTGGGTTTTAACTCAACTATTGTGTGAAAATTGCTGTATTGCATGCTTAAAATGAACCCAAAATATGTTGGAAATTTAATATAATAAATTATTTAAAATATAATAATTCAACAATAAACAATTATTAAATTGTTTATTAATAAATGATCATCCCATTTGGACTTTGTTCTCTGTTTTGCACCATTTCCTGCCAGTGTATCATCATAGTTATGCATTTCAATTCACTAACTTGAAATTCTATTCAATATCAGTTATTTTGGATATACTGTATATCAGGTACTAATGCTGTAAAATTTACATGGGAATCAGTTACTACATTAATATTGAAGGTTAAAATTAAATGATTTTCATACGAACTTAAACTACACTTAAGGGAATTTTTGTAATAATAATGTTATAATACTCCCAATTCATTTTTTGAAATATAAACATTTAAATGGTGGCTGTCATCAACTTGACCGATTTATCCAAACATGCATTATATAGGCCATTAAAGAGCATTAAAAATTATAATTAATATGTAATATGGAGCATATATTTAGCTAAATTCTCCTCTCTATAGTTTATTTTTCTAGCTGACTAACAAGTTTATGGTAACTAAATATGTCTGAGGTAACATTAGCCTAAATGTGACGTTACGTGCATTGTTTACAAGCTGTTTTATTAAAGGGTCATGAAACCCCAGAACACATTTTTTGAGCTGTGAACAGATCTGTATAGGCTGCACATCATTGAAAACACTAAAGGTACTCAATAATTTTATTCATAATTTGAAATTAGTTATTTTTGCATTTTACAGAGCGATTTTTTATTTTTTTTTGCAATTATAAACTTACAACACACACACACACATATATATATATATATATATACAGACTGACAAACTACGCAATAAAACAAAACATACGAAGATAACACATACAACAAGACGATAAGGGGGAGTTATATCTCAGAATTACATTGACTTTAGAGGTGTTTGATATTTACCTTTATTCCTCCTTCCCTACGTCTCTCCTCAAATCTTTCTCTCACAGTAGTTATGCTAATAATAGGAATATTATGGGGTTTGGCCTTGATTGAGCTATCCACGATCATTCCTGAGGGTGGGAAAGAAAGAATCCTACCCCCCCATGATCTGTCATCCACCAGCAACAGCTTCCCCCCACTCCAGCATCCCCACCAGCCCCACCAACCTCCAGAGGCCAGGATGCATCATAATCCTCGCTCTGGGTCCCGCCTGCCACCCACCCTGCGAATCACAGAGTGCACACTCTGCTCCTCACTTTCCTGCTCTCACCATTCTCTCCTCCACCCTCATGTCCTCCAGTCACCCCTTCACATCCCACTGTCGACCAGTGGTGGCAATGAAATGTGATGATGCTTTGGACAGTTTTGAGATGTGTATAGAGGAAATGTCTTGGTTATTATAGAGCGATTTATGCCGAGCGTGTTATTCCATCTGTTTAAGGGGGGTCTACTCATTGCAGGTACCCAGATTCAGAGTGATTTCTGTCTTTCGGTTTGAAAAGCAAAATCGGAGCAGCATCACAAAATCTGACGTCATCGTGTACTACCAGCAAGATCCGGAGTGCTGATTGGCTCCAAGTATGGGCTGGTCGAACATGCTGACGTCAACAGTTTCTGTGTTTATTCATGACGAAAGGCTCATTTAATCCAATCACTGCGCTGTAGTATGCATAAGATTATAATTGCAGTATTATGCATGAGGAAGTGTCACTTCTCTCGCCTCGGTCTCTTGTCATTCAGAGACATATCGTTGGTGTTCGTTTCCTCAGTGCTACAACACAATGTGTTTTCCTGAGACGCGACCAGAGCAGAGGTTTGTTTGTGTGCATGTGGATTGTTTTGCTGTAATCTACCAGCACAAATGGAAAATATGTTCGCGTGAGATCGCATTACAGCGGAGAATTCAAATGTCACTAAAGTGCAGCTTGTTCACCTCTGCCTGCTCTAGCTGCGTTCAAACACGCGAGCCGTAAGCTGTTTCCCTCAGCACAGCAGCACATGAGTGTTGTTTGTGTTTTGCTCGCGATGCGGTCAGAACTGGAGTTTGAATACGAACACATGAAAAATACGACTGTTATGATATAGACGCAGAGCGCGCATATGCTCGGTTTCAGCGCGGAGCTCTGCGGTGAGTTTAATAACACTAGCCATGTGGCACATAGCTCATACAGAATAAAGTATCCGTGTTTAAAGTTTTTATTTCACACATTCTCCTGCACCAAACATTAACCAGCACGGTGTAGTTATGCACACATATTTCAAGTCTTCTTCAAATGAATTATATGTGCAAACTGGACACTGATACAGTGGTGTAGCCTATCTGAACGTGACGACACGATTATTCTAATAGACAAAAGACTGATTTTGAGACTGCAGTGCTCATAAACGTAATCAAAGTAGCCTATTATTAGCCCTATTAAATATTTTTTCACATTTCTCCCTTGTGCTTGGGAGTTTGCTGTCATTCTCTCCGTGCTCATATATTAATATTCATTATTCTGTATAATGAGTGTGTTCTGTGTCTGTGCTTCATTGGGTGTTCTCTCCCCTCTTCCCGTAAAACAGGGGGGTTTCATGACCCTTTAACGTCTTTCCGCAGTTAAAACACTGTTTACGCGATTACACGAGACATGATATGGATTTCGGTAAGTTGAACAGTATTTATTCATGTTTATTTCGCGCTGTAACTGGTATTAAAGCGGAGGAGAGAACCAGTTTACGTGTGCTTCGCGCTGCCGCTTCTCTTGAACTGATGAGGCGATACAGCGATCTGTCACGACACATCAAAGAGTGACAAAACTGTATTTATGTTTTTTTATCACGTAGTAAAATGGGCAGGAATATGAAATATGAGACTCTGCCTGCGTCTCAATGTTCATACTATCCATCCTAAATAGTATGTGACATTAGTCATTTTCAATACTATTTAGGGCGGATAGGGTGGATAGTATGCACATTGGGATGCAGGGTCTGTTTCACGTCAAAAGCAACAAACCACAAATCTTATTGTGATTTATTGGATGGTTACGTATTCTCGAGCTTTTTTAAGTACAGGTATACAGAAATCCTTAACCTTTCCTAGTGGGAATACGGCATATACCTGTGTATCACGTAGACTACACCACTGTGTGTGTGTCTGTATTAGATAATCTCTGTTTTTCCTGACGAGCCCGACTGTGGGTTAGATTATGGGAGGCATTTCCGGTTTGGGGAATTTCCATTCAAAAAGACTGAAAGAAATCATAAATTTGCTCTACAAATAATCCTCATCTGTCAGTTTAACTGAATGAACTGTAAGATTTCCTTCATGTTTAGACTTTAGGAGAATGATATATAGCGCAGGAAAATCTGATTTATTTCACTGACTCGGTTGTAGCTTCTGATTGATTCTAGCGAATCGGTTCATCTCAATGGTCCTCCTTAAAATATGTGTAGCTTTGGAAAATCTGATTCGTTCTAGTGAATCGTTTCGTTCAGAAGATTCTTAATGAACAGATTTGAGTCCCTTATGGCATTTCAGATCTTTTTCTGTAGCAAAATATTTAGTTCATCATGAGGAAAAAATGTTTCTGTCTCAAATTTGCAGGCTAGAGACTCTGGGCCTCATTTATAAAATGTTGTGCAGAAACCGTCCTAAATTTGATCTTGCAATCATTTCTCAGATGTGTACACGTGTGATTCATAGAATGAACGTAAGAAAACGAGTGTACGCCTCTCTTTCATATGTGAAGTCTATAAATTACAAATGATCTTGAACTTGCAAACAGTCAGGGGTTAAACTGGGGCTGAGGCACATGGGCTTACCAGAGCTCGACATACACTTGTCCAGGACTGAGGGACAACTGGATTTTTTGATGTGAAAGATAATTTTTACTTGCCTGACCAGATAAGTAGCTTGATTACAATGTCAATAACAACCAAAACATGAGAATGATTCATTTAGCTCAAGTGGCGATTGATAGTGGATAGTAATGTTGACCAGGTGAGTCACCGTGATTTTGCCAAGTAAGACATGTTCCTGGATTAACATATTTTGTTGATCCTGGATCAGCATTCCAGTCTGAAAACTTAGTTCTAACCCTATTCCTACCCCTAAACCTAATCCTACCCATAACTCAGGAGAAAGATCGGTGAATAACACTGTTGTAGAAGCACCTAACCCTGGTTGGAAGCCTAAACTTGACATAAACGGTAAACTCGTCCCTCAAATCTGATTGGTTGATTGGAATGTTGTTCCAGGGAAGCTGCGCTTTATTCAGCGCTATGGGAACGTCTTTTAGTCGTGACCAGCTGTGAATATATGTGTAAAACAACGTCAAAGAAATTGACCTATATTTATAGCCTTGCGTGACGTCATTGGAATGCGTCGTAGCGAGGCTATAATTAGATGATCCACCTGTGCATCAGCAGATATTTTGTCTGAAGAGCAGTCCAGGGACATCTCAGTGTGGCAAAGAAGCGCAGCTTCTCGTTCCCGCCTTTTCAGGGAACAGGGTTACAGTGAAGTAACCCGGGGGTTACAGTGAAGTAACCCGTTCCCTTTCAAAGGCTACACTCTAAGCTGCGCTTTATTCAGCGCTATGGGAACGAGAATACCCATGCCGCCGCACTGTGTGTCCGGACCCCCTGGCTGTGAAGTGTGTCACAAGCACAGAGAGTCTCAGACACTAGCTTGTGATGTAGACTCAAGGACATGAGAGCCCGGAGTGACATGAACATCCAAACTATAAAATGTGTGCGGTGAGGACCAATCTGCCGCATCACAAACATTTTGTAAGGGGGCGCCCCCCGCCAAAGCTCTAGAAGAGGCAACTCCCCTGGTGGAATGAGCCCTGATGCCTGTTGGCGAAGTATGACCACACGCCTCATAAGCAAGGGCAATAGCATCTCTCTCACCCAAAGTGACATGGTCCGTTTCGTGGCGGCTGCACCCCTGTTATGGCCGCCATGACAAACAAACAGTTGCTCTGACTTACGCCACTGGCTGGTGCGGTGGACATAAGTCTGAAGAGCTCGGACTGGACACAGTCTGTGAAGTCTCTCCTGCTCCGGCGTAGAGAACGGCGGAGAGCAGAAGGCTTCAAGAGTGACCGGATGCAAGTTCGAGAAAGGAACCTTAGGCAGATAGTCAGGATGAGGATGTAAAATAGCTTTCACTATTCCTGGGGCAAAGTCTAAGCAGGATGGCACAATGGACAGAGCCTGCAAATCCCCAATTCTTTTCATAGAAGTTATAGCCATAAGGAAAAACCATTTTCAGAGTTAACAGCTTGTCAGAAACTGACTCTAACGGTTCAAAGGGGGGTCTCAACCAGGCCCTCTAGGACTATTGATAGTTTTGATGAAGGGATCCTGGTTCTAGAAGGAGGCTTAAGCCGCCTAGCTCCTCGAACGAAGCGAGAGAGCAGGGTATACTTGCCCAAAGGCACCCCGTCAACCAGAGCGTGGCAAGCTGAAAGAGCAGCCACATAAACCCTGAGAGTGGCAGGGCATGTGCCTGTTGATAATTTCTCATGCAGAAAAACCAGAACTGTAGCAATTTGGCAATTTACTGGATCTGCATTGTGTGCAGTACACCATCTTCCAAAGACACCCCATTTGTTGGCATAACTTTATCTAGGGAAGGGAGCCCTAGCATTAAATGGTCTCAAAAACATCAGGTGAAAGCCCTGTGTCCCTCAGTTGGTTCCCCTCAGGGGCCAAACATGAAGATTTCACATCTCCATCAGGGGATGAAATAATGTCCCCTGCACCTGAGACAAAAGGTCTCTCCTCTTTGGTATCACCAACGGCGAGCCGTTGAGAAGAGATATTATCTCCGAGAACCATATTCCATTCAGCCAACGCAGCGCTATCGGAAAGAGGCAAGTCCCTTGTTGGCTAGAAACTCCTGGGAGCACAGAAACAGGAGGAAACGCATACAGGCGCATTCTGGGCCACATATGCACATCACATCCAGACCCAGGGGAAGCTGGGGACTTTCAATGAAATAGAGTGGACATTGCGCTGCCTGTTGGGGCGAAGAGGTCCATCTGTTTCATAAAATCTTACCAGATTTGTTTGACTACCTCGGGTGGAGTTTTCTACTCCCCTGTCAGTATAATCTGTCTGGACAGATATCTGGGAATATAAATTGCCTTGAGGGACAGGAACTTGTCCTGAGCCTGGAGCAGAAAGCGCTGCACTAGCATGTCTAGACATCGCAAATGCAGTCCACCCTGGCGATTCATATTAGAGGCTACTGCAGTAATGTCCACCCGCACTAGGACATGGTAACCCCTTAACTGGTGGAGGAAGTACTTCAGGGCCAGAAATACAGCCATCAAGTCGAGGCAATTGATGTGCCAATCAAGATGATGACCTCACCATATCCCTTTGGACTGGACGGCCACCTAAGGCCGCTCCCCAGCCCATACGGGAAGCGTCTGTTGTTGGCATCTTGCAACATCAACGCATATAGAGTGGGACCCAAGGTGAAGAACCGGGGTCTGAGCCACATAGAAAGGGAACGAAGCCGCAGCGCGTAACCCTTAAGTCAAGTCAAGTCAAGTCAAATTTATTTATATAGCGCTTTTTACAATTGGTAATTGTTTCAAAGCAGCTTTACATATTAGAAGCACAGAAAAAAGAGAAGTGGTTAAAAATAAGCTTTACAAGCAAGCGTGGTAATATGTAACATATAAGATGGTGCTACATTAAGCCAATGTCGGCTGACTCTCAGGGGTGGAAAAAACCCCCTAGGAGAAAAACCCAGCGTGCTAACACTGGGAAAAAAGTCCTAGGAGGGAAAAAACCCCTTGGAAGATATATATAATATATGTAAATGGATATGGAGATCAAAATCTGAATTATACATTTTTATTATAGAGATTAAAAATAGATTATATATAAATATATGTAAGGATACGGATATTAAAAATCAAATTATAGATGCAGCCAGAACTGGATCTGTAGGCCCATTGTCTCCTGGGCTACGTTGTAGTCAGGTCCAGACATAGGTTCTCCATCTGATCTGGATACGGCCTGGATCCAGCACCCGGCAAACCTCAGGATAAGCAGAGAGACTGATATTAGCGTAGATGCCATTCTTATTCTGATGTACAGGTATATCTAGTGTTATAGGAAATGTTCTCGGTTCCGGCCGACCTAATATTGCAGCGTAACAATCCTTTAACGGATTTGAAAAATGTTAATGTATTGATAATGTGTTATGTGTATGCAAGAGCAAAGAGATGTGTTTTTAGTCTAGATTTAAACTGACAGAGTGTGTCTGCTGCTTCCCGAACAATGCTAGGAAGATTGTTCCAGAGTTTAGGTGCTAAATAGAAAAGGATCTGCCGCCTTCAGTTGATTTTGATATTCTGGGTATTATCAACTGGCCTGAATTCTGAGATCGCAATAGACGTGAAGGACTATAATGCACCAAGAGCTCGCTTAGATATTGGGGAGCTAAACCATTTAGAGCTTTATAAGTAAGTAGCAAGATTTAAAATCTATACGATGTTTAATAGGGAGCCAATGTAATGTTGACAGAACTGGGCTAATATGGTCATACTTTCTGGTTCTAGTAAGACTCTAGCTGCCGCATTTTGGACCAACTGTAGTCTGTTTAAAAGCCGAGCAGAAACAACCACCCAGTAGAGCGTTACAATAATCTAGTCTTGAGGTCATGAATGCATGAACCAACTGTTCCGCATTTGTCATTGAGAGCATATGTCGTAATTTAGATATATTTTTTAGATGGAAGAAGGCGGTTTTACAGATACTAGAAACATGACTTTCAAATGAAAGTTGGTATCAAAGAGCACACCCATTCCTAACTGAGGACGAAGATTTAATGGAGCACCGTCAAGTGTTAGAGAGTATTCAAGGTTTTTTCGTGAGGAATTTTTGGTCCAAAGATTAGGATATCAGTTTTTCTGAATTTAATAATAAAATTTCTTGTCATCCAGTTTTTTATGTCAGCTATGCATTCTGTTAGTTTTGTGAATTTGTAGGTTCGTCAGGGCGCGAGGAAATATAGAGCTGAGTATCGTCAGCGTAGCAGTGAAAACTAACACCATGCTTCCTAATTATCTCTCCTAGGTAGCATGTACAGAGTGAAAAGCAACGGTCCTAGTACTGAGCCTTGTGGTACTCCATATTGACCTGTGATCGATACGACATCTCTTCATTAACTACTACAGACTGATAACGGTCAGAAGTAAGATTTGAACCATGCCAAAGCAATTCCACTAATGCCAATATAGTTTTCAAGTCTTTTTAAAAGAATGTTGTGATCGATAGTGTCAAAGCAGCACTGAGATCTAATAACTAATAGAGAAACAGCCACGATCGGATGATAGGAGTAGATCGTTGTAACTCTAACGAGAGCAGTCTCAGTACTATGGTATTGGTCTAAATCCTGACTGGAAATCCTCACAGATTCCATTTCTTTTCTAAAAAGGAGCACAGTTGTGTTGAAACTGCCTTTTTCTAGTATCTTGACAGAAAAGGTAGATTCGAGATTGGCCTGTAATTTACTAAATCTCTCGGATCTAGTTGAGGTTTTTTTAATAAGAGGTTTAATATAGCCTGCTTAAAAGTTTTTGGCACGTATCCTAGTGTTAAGATGAATTAATTATATCAAGAAGTGGACCTACGACCTCTGGAAGCATTTCTTTCAGTAGTTTAGTCGGCATTGGGTCTAACATACATGTTGTTGATTTTGATGATTTGATAAGTTTAGATAATTCTTCCTCTCCTATAGCGGCGAATGATTCTAGTTTTACCTCAGGGACACTACAGTGCACTGTCTGAAGCGAAACTGTAGACGGTTGCATGTTTATAATTTTCTCTCTAATATTGTCAATCTTGCAAGTAAAGAAGTTCATAAAGTCATTACTGCTGTGCTCTTTGGAAACGTCAGCAGTTGAATCTCTGTTTCTAGTAATTAGCCACTTGTCAAATAAATACCTAGATTATGTTTGTTTTCTATTAAGAGATTTGAAAAATAGTAGATCTAGCATTTCTTATAGCCGTTCTGTACTCAATCATTTTTTCTTTCCACAAAGGCGAAAAACTTCTAGTTTTGTTTCTTCCAACTACGTTCAGCTTTTCTCACAGCTCGTTTTAGAGCCCGAGTGTGCTCATCATACCACGGCGTTGTTAGTTTCCTTAATCTTCTTTAGACGTAAAGGAGCGACTGCATCTAATGTCTGGAAAAGAGAGAGCCATATTTCTGTTGCAGCATCGAGATCTTCTAAGTTGTCAAGTATACTAAGGCGATGAAACTGCTCAGGGAGATTATTTATAAAGCAATCTTTAGTGGTAGAATGATGTTCACCATATTTATGGCTGGGTGGTGGTTTTGTAGCCTTGGCTACTGTATTATACACGGACTAAATAATGATCTGATATATCATCGCTCTGCTGTAGAATTTCAACAGCATCAATATCATTCCATGCGACAGTATTAGATCTAGGGTATGATTACGACAGTGAGTGGGTCCTGACACGTGTTGTCTAACTCCAATAGAGTTTAAAATGTCTGCAAATGCCAATCCAAATGCGTGTTTATTATTATCTACATGGATATTAAATCACCACAACAAGGACTTTATCCGCAGCCAGTACTAACTCTGATAGAAATCAGCAAATTCTTTGATAAAGTCAGTATGGTGCCCTGGTGGCCTGTATACAGTAGCCAGCACAAATGTCAACTTACATAAGTTTACATAAGCACCATCACTTCAAAGGAATTATTTGAAATTCTTTTGAATGATTCTGAATATATTACTATAAATTACAGCAACACCTCCCCCTTTGCCTTTCTGTCGAGGATTGTGTCGATAGTCATAACCTTGAGGACTAGACTCATTTAAAATAATGTAATCGTCTGGTTTTAGCCAGGTTTCACAGCAAGTCTAGTTTATTGTCTGTGATAATTTCATTTACAATAAGTGCTTTTGAAGAAATAGATCTAATATAGTAACCCAAGCTTTATCATTTGTTTATCTGATTATCTGTGATTTTCATTTTTGAACATCAATTAAATTTTTACCCTTAAAGGTTTCGGAGTTTTTTGTATTTACTAGTTCGAGGTACAGACACAGTCTCTATGTGATAATATCTAGGTGAAAGTTTTCTATGTGCTGTGAATTATCTGAGTTCTGTGACGTGAGGCGGCTAGCAGACGGTCGGTTTAGCCAGTTTGTCTGCGTCCTGATCTGGGCCCTGGTTTGTCATGTTTCAGCTCTAAGACTATTTGCCAAATTTCTAGATAGAAGAGCAGCACCATCCCGGGAGGGATGAATACCATCTCTTTTCAACAGATCAGTCTGCCCCAAAGCTTTTCCAATTGTCTATGAACCTATATTATTCTGCGGACACCACTTAGACGAGCCAGCCATTGAGTGATGATAACCTGCTTACTATCTCATCACTCCGACGAACAGGAAGGGGACCAGAGCAAATTACTTCTGCTGACATTGAATTTGCGAGTTCACACACCTCTTTATGTTAATTTTAGTGATCTCCGACTGGCGAGTCGAACATCATTTGTGCCGACGTGGATATGATTTTAGAATATTTACGTTTAGCATTAGCCAGCACTTTTAAATTTGCTTTGATGTCAGGTGCTCTGGCCCCCGGCAAACATGTGACTATGGTGGGCTGGTGTCTCTATTTTCACGTTCCGTGTAATAGAATCGCCAAAACTAGGGCACTTTCAACAGGATTCCTCAGTGGTGCGTCACTGAGTGGGGAGAACCTGTTTTGATGTTCTAATCGGAACGGAAGAGTGGTGTTTGTTCTTACCATTATGCCGCCTCACAGTCACCCAGTTAGCCTGCTGCGTGGCTTCTACACCGGAACCGAATGTGCAGTGTTTACTAGGCTAGTCGCATCCAAAGCAGTATCTAAGGCCGTTTCATTCTCACTATCCTCAATTAAAGTTTGGATGCGTGTCTCTAATTCTGAGATTCTCTCTGTCAGCCTGACAATATCCTGCATTTATCACATGTGTAAGTCTCCTGCTGACAGAAAGAGCTAAGCTGTACATGTTGCATTTAATACACATGATAACGTCGGACATGACTGACCGTGTTTTTTTGTAGAGTAGTCTGTCCGTCGCCGTCCGAAAAGCTGCATCGCACACGGGACTCGCTAGCTGGATGTCTCGGTCGCTTGCCGGTGCCTGGGGCAAGGGTGATGTGCGGGACGCTGTACCTCACGGTGGATCTATGAATGCCGGGCAGCAAAGTCTCCACAGCTTCCCGATCTGGCGAGGACAGATCAGAATAACATACTCGGTAAATCCGCCATTAGATCGACAAGGAAGGTTAGTTTAGAGGGAAAAAAAATAATAAATAGACGGTAGCTAGCAGCTAGCGGCTATGGCTGACACTAGGTGATTACGCTGGTAGATTACTAGTAATAAATCATTCCGTTTAGTAATACTATGCAATAGGTTAAGTAATCTAGTGAAAAACAAGAAAGTGAACAAGAAATTTCTTTCACATAAGTAATTATGTGAATAGGAATAAAGAGAAGGATTTAGGATAAACCTCCACAAGCTCCGAGCGTAGGTCAGACAGCAGGCAGCAGCGTGAGCAGCTTACCATAAACATGGATTTTAGAAAGTGCACGAAGCATTAGCGCGTGACTTACCATAACATGGATTTTAGAAAGGGCACGAAGCACTCAGCGCGTGCCCTTGCCCTTATTTACCGTAGAGCATTGCCTAGACAATACCTCTCGGCTCTGAGCCACAGCTGAAACGTCTCATGTGCAAGAGGCCCATAGGAATCACAGAGGACGCTGATGCCATGAGATTAACATTTCTTGATACTGCAGAACAGTGCAATCTTGGCCTAGCCTGACATTGTTCAGGGTGGTTAGAATGGTCTCGACTCGAGCGGGAGACAATCGTGCCTGCATCATGGTCGAATCCCATATGACCCCTAATATGTCGTTCTCTGGGTAGGACAGAGAACACTTTCCTCTCGTTTAGTCTCAACCTTAGAGAAACTAGATGGACTAGTACGACACCTGTGTTGTAACGCCATCTCTTGTGACTGTGCTAGTATTAGCCAGTTGTCTATGTAGTTCAAAGGCTAGGCCGAATGGAAGAACCCGATATTGGTAAGCTTTGCTCTTCCCCCGAAAGCGAACCTCAGGAACCTCCTGTGTTGTGGCAATATTTCTATGTGTAAATATGCGTCCTTGTGATCGATCGTGACAAACCAATCGTGATGTTGGATTTGCGACATGATCATTTTTACGGTTAACATCTTGAACTCGAGAGCTTTGACTGAACGGTTTAAGCCTCGAAGATCTAAGATTGGACGCAACCCCCCTCCTTCTTGGGACTAAGAAGTATCTGCTGTAGTAACCTGACTCTCTCTCTCTAGAGAGGGAACATGTTCTATGGCCCCTTTCTCCAGCAGAGATTGCAGTTCTTATGACAGTAAAGTCGCTTGCCCCGGCTTCACGGTAGTGGAGACCACACCGTTGAAACGTGGAGGACGACAAATAAATTGGATTCTGTATCCTAATTGTACTGTCTTTAGAACCCACACAGACACCCCTGGCAGTAGTTTCCACGCTGCCAGGTTCTCTGAATGGCACTAATTTTGATACTTCCCTTGAGGGGATGTTAGATGTTCCACGCCCTGATATTACAGAAATCAATGGAAAACCTACACACCTGAAAAACCGCTGCCCCCCCGCTGCTCCAGAGGTGGCGGGGAAGGAGGGTTTATGTGAAGATATTGAGAAGGGGCGGGTGTTAGATATGAGGCTGCTGAATGTGACGAGCTGGTCCCTAGATTTATAAGGGGAAGCACAACTCGCCACAGCCTTCTTAGCAGGTCAGCCTGGTCCACCTGCAACACTGCCATAGTGTTACCAGTAGAGCAGTACCAGTCCTGACACACTGATCAAAACACCTTCCCACCAGTATGGATTTATTATGCATAGCTTGAGGGGAGTGCTGTCCTCTTTAAGTGACTATGAGCTCCAGAGAAGAGATAGCTCGCAAGCATCTCTTCAAACTGGAGCATCATTGTTTATCACACGCCCTTGCACCCACGATAGTTTAAATAAGTTGACATTGAAGGCACAAAGGCACAAGAAAATAAGGTTTTCCCCATGAACAAGTTAACGTCATGGAGAACCTATTTATTTTGCTTATATATGCATATTACATATCATATAATTAAATATATAAATATAAACATATAAATATATATATATATATATATATATATAATAATATAAGGCCATTTCACTTAAAAATTCCTCAATTAAATGCAACCAATTACCAGACAAGTAAACACGGTCTGAATGAAAGGCTGTGCTTAAAACTTTCATAGACGAGTCTGATATGCCTGTAACACAGCCATTGTGTACAGCGCAGTACCAGCCCGACTCGCTGTGAAACGCCTCTGATGATGCGCCCCCAGGGGACAGATAGCATGGAAGCGTCTCTCCGATCTGAGGCAGCATCATAAACGCGTGCCCTTGCACCCGCGATAGTCGATCGAGTCGACGTCACGGGTACAAAACACATTTATATTAGAAATGTTTGGGGTCTGCTTGTGTAACTGTTTGAATGACCGCCCAGAGCAGTTCACTTTCGCTTTATCATCACAGGAGGAACGCTCAGAGACGGACAAACTCATATTCCATTCCAATGGAAAACACTTAATTGTCCTCTGCCCGAACTCGGTAAAGGACATTGCGATCTAGAGAGAGTGAGGGCAATAAAGTATAAACCCGTCTCTCGCTCCTAGCCAGATCGCCGCGAGCCCCACGAACACATTGTGGGTGCTGCCCCTTTGAAATAAGCAAAGCGAACGCGAAGCACTTTAACTGTGAACATTCACAATGCTCGCCCTCGCCCTGTTATAACGCAAGGGCAGCGTGCTCTTCCCCAAACAAACAAAACAATACTGGTGTGTGTCCGATTCGGAGATGGACCGCGAACACGGAGACACACACCGTTTGCTTTGTTCAGCGATGACTTTCTTTCAAATATATAATATATATCATATATGTGTGTTCACTTTCCACTTGTCAGACAGAGTTGAAAAAGGAACAAAGGGAAAGAAAGTTCTGCGCACTGCCTGTCAAATCTAACTCCTAACAAAGTAATGAAGGAAGGAAAGAGTTTGAGCAGAGCTGCTTCACACACACACTTCACAGTATGGTCTCTGAAGACAAAAGACCTGCTGATGCACAGGTGGATCATCTAATTATAGCCTTGCGTGACGTCATTGGAATATAGGCTAATTTCTTTGACGTTGTTTTACACATATATTCACAGCTGGTCACGACTAAAAGACGTTCCCATAGCGCTGAATAAAGCGCAGCTTAGAGTGTAGCCTTTGAAAGGGAACATGTCTTACTTGGCAAAATCACGGTGGCCAGTGGGGGTGATATTGTGCTGTTGAGGCTCATGTAACCTCTTGAGGAGAATTCAAAACAAATGAGCTCTGATCACACAAAGAAACTCAGTTATCATGTTGCAATAGAAATTCAATATGTGGGGTTTTTATAGCTAGCTATTTACGACATATGATAAAGTTAAGCATCACATGACCGACAGTGCTGAATTCCTGAATATCACCTCGATTGAAATTGACACTAATTTCATACAACAGTTAAATAAACAAGTAGTTAATATTGATCACTTACGTTTTAGGTACAATACTGCCTGTTTTTTGTTCTGTTGTAGCAGCGAAAATAGTTCCAAACAAAGCAGAACCAGCGCATCTCGCAGCTACGCTCATCCGTTTCCAATGATTCAGCGTTTTGAACGAATCGGTTCAGTGAAGATTCAATCATAAACAACTGCTTCATTCTTGATTCAGCATTTTGAACTAATTGGTTAAGTGAAGATTTAATCATAAACAACTGCTTCATTCTTGATTCAGCATTTTGAACAAATTGGTTGAGTGAAGATTCAATCATAAACAACTGCTTCATTATTGATCCAGCGTTTTGAACTAATCGGTTAAGTGAAGATTCAATCATAAACAACTGCTTCATTATTGATTCAGCATTTTGAACAAATTGGTTGAGTGAAGATTCAATCATAACAACTGCTTCATTATTGATTCAGCATTTTGAACGAATTGGTTGAGTGAAGATTCAATCATAAACAACTGCTTCATTATTGATTCAGCATTTTGAACGAATTGGTTGAGTGAAGATTCAATCATAAACAACTGCTTCATTTTTTATTCAGAGTTTTGAACGAATCGGTTCAGTGAAGATTCAATCATAAACAACTGCTTCATTCTTGATTCAGCATTTTGAACGAATTGCTTGAGTGAAGATTCAATCATAAACAACTGCTTCATTATTGATTCAGCATTTTGAACGAATTGGTTGAGTGAAGATTCAATCATAAACAACTGCTTCATTATTGATTCAGTTTTGAACGAATCGGTTCAGTGAAGATTCAATCATAAACAACTGCTTCATTCTTGATTCTTTTGAACGATCGTCAGTGAAGATTCAATCATAAACAACTGCTTCATTCTTGATTCAGCATTTGAACAATTGGTTGAGTGAAGATCATCATGCATCAGCTGAACGAATAGTGAAATTCATCATAAACAACTGCTTCATTTTTTATTCAGAGTTTTGAACGAATCGGTTCAGTGAAGATTCAATCATAAACAACTGCTTCATTCTTGATTCAGCGTTTTGAACAAATCGGTTCAGTGAAGATTCAGTCAAAAACAACTGCTTCATTCTTGTGTCATTGTAGGTGGAAGTACTTCTAAATCAAAACTTTCTTCAAATACTTTTAATAAAAAAGGAGATAAGTTATCAGCAAACATCTTATATAACTCAGAGGTTAAACCATCACAGCCGGGACTTTTATTATTTTTTAGACTCTTAATAGCCTGCATAATCTCTGATAGGGATATATTGTTATCACAAGCTTCTTTGTCCTCAAGAGAAATAACTTTATTTTGATTAATAGATTCAAAAAAAGATTTGGCAGAATTATCACAATATCTTGATGTATATAAATTACTATAGAATTTGGAGCAAAAAGAAGCTATGTCCTTAGGATCATCGAGAACTTTATCATTTGTACGGAGACGTTCACAGCATTGGATCTTTCCAACCTAAAAAAATAGGCTGAATTCTGCTCTCCTTCTTCCAGCCATTTTTTTTCTTGATCTAAAATAGGCTTCTTTAGCTTTGGATCTATACATGTCGTCTAATTTATTTTGTAGATTGGAATATTCAATACTTTGAATGTCTGTCAATGTTTCCTTAAATGATAAAGCAGAAAGTTGTGAAAGAACTTCATCCTCTATTATTCTTTTTTGCTTTGCCATCTCACTTCCAAATTTTCTTAAGAAATTACCTAATTCATATTTTAAGAGCTCCCAATTACATCCATAATTATTTTGTGATTTAGCCCTTTCCCAGTAAATTTGGATTAGTTCAATAATCTGTTGCTTGGCCTTTCCGTATTTAAGAAGGGAGTTATTTAATTTCAAGAGCAACGGTTTGGAAGTAGGAATTGCTATTTGCGATAAATTAACTACCATATAAATAGCATTGTGATCAGTCAGTGGGCTGTTGCTAATATTAATAGAAATATTATTACTACTTAATGTTTTAGAAATCAACCAATAATCAATTCTTGATCGCCTTGAACGGTCTTTGTTCTTGTATGTTATATGTTGTATGGTGTGATTGGGTATTGGGCCCCCTTTTAAAAGCTTTCAATAGCTTCTTTGGGGTTTCCCCCTTTTTACACACATTAACTTTTCTTAATTATTGTTAATTGTGTCTTTAAAATGATAAAGTGTGTGAAATAAAGAAAGATAAAGATAAAGATTGTTACTCCAGGTGTACTGTATTACATCTGGATACATTTCTCTCCAGATGTCAACCAAGTCAAATTTATCCAAAAATGCTACAAGATTTGAATTTGGAGAAACTGCTTTACTTGGAGGGTACCTATCTAGCATGTTATTCATTGTTATGTTAAAATCACCTCCTAAAATCAGAAAGGCAGTAGGATATTTACCTAATGCATATGAGAGTTTTTGATCTAGCGTATTAAAGAAATCACAGTTTTCTGCAACAGAGTTGTATCCATAGATGTTGACAATAATCAAAATAAACTGATTGATGACAATTATCATTAGTAAGAAGTGTCCTGAAGGATCAATACTGGTTTCCAGAATTTACCATTAAAATTATACTCATTATCCCTACCGCAGAATGTTCTGACCCATGTGATAGCCAAATTCATTGCCCCACTGTGACCTCCAAAATTTGGTATCTTTAGATGTAGAGTGACTTTCCTGAAAAAAACAGAAATCTACTTTGTGCCTCTTAGAAAACAGAAATAAAGCCTTCCTTTTGACATTGTTTTTCAAACCCCTGGCATTTAAAGAAAATAGAGACAAAGACATAAAAAAGAACACAAGAGTATCTAATACCTAACGAACAAGGTACAGAACAGGATATCAATTAGAACAGAAGAAACTTCTCTAGAATAATACGAAAAAAGCAACAGATCACCTGTCTCTGCAATACAAAAGAACAATAGTAAGGGTATGAGTACAAGTCTTTCTCGCTTATCTTCCTTTTTATATTTTTGTCTGTTTGTTCACGCTTTCTATCAGACATTTAGTCATTTAGTTTCAGAACGAGCATATGGTCGGCTGATAACGTAACTTCAAATGGAAATATTCCATTATGATCGTTGTCATTAATGCATTAGTCCCAAAATAAAAATATAAAAGATCCATCATGTAAAAAAGATCAAGGAATGCTAAATCAAAGACTATCCATCATGTCTGAGGGAAAAAAAAAAAAAAAAACTGGAGCAGTTCGTGTCTACCTGCGAGTTCCAGAGGTCAACTGGTGCGACGAGATATCGATGAAGATGCTTTAATCAGCTTTAATCAGCCTTTCTGGTCATTTGCAGAGATCCTTTTACCGTCGATATATGCGAAGGGGCCTCTGAAGCCTGCTCTCTTCCCTTCCTTTCGCGCGCGTTCAACAAGTGGCCAAAGTTTGTTCCTGGCGTCTTTGGTGCTTTGGGTTAAGTCTTCAAAAACTCGTATCTTCCTTTCTTTGAGAATGGCCGTGGTCCTGGCATCCTTCCAGATTTTATCTTGGACGTTGTGCGACAGAAACTGTACGATGATGCGACGGCTCGAGTGCGCTCCTTCAGAGCGTGGGCCCAGTCTATGGGCGACATCAAGTGTGTAAACAAGCTGGTCTGCAATCTCTGGAGACACTTTGCCGAATAAGTCGAGTAGGATTTTCTGGACATCTTCTCCTCTCTGCTCCGCAATACCGGCCACTCGCAGATTCCACCTCCTTTTGTAAGCGTCTAGTTCCTCACTTTTGTCACGCAGCACACAGTTCTCCTTTTCGAGTGTTTCCACCCTGTTCTGTAATGCATTCACCTTGCTTGATACCTCTTCACCTTTATTGCTCATAAACTCACTCGCCTCAGTCACACTGTTTAGTGAACTTGTATTGTCTTTAACCGTTGCCTCCAGAGTTTGCATACGATTCAGAGTTTCCATTTGCATATTTTCAACTCTCTGCAAAACTTTCATCAAATGTGAATTGGAAACCGTTTGATTATCCGATGCCGCTCTGTCACTCATTTTTTATTTTTTGGGAGGCGGTTTTGGCCTTTCAGGTAAGGGAATTTTAAGCCACGAGGCATTTGAAGCGTCATTGACTTTGAACACAGCATCCAGAGATTTCTTGGCGTACGAGTGCATGGCACCACGAGTAGGTTTATCTACGTCCATCACGCTCATTGAAAAGTTAGAGAAACGAAAAGAATGAAAACGACTTGCTCAAATAAATAAAGAAGTATTATTTTTTTTGTCCTTTACATATTAAGTCTTCTGTTAACTAAAGTTGAATGCAGAGCGTCGGCACATGCATGTTACTCAGTCGGCCATCTTGGCCCGCCCTTCATGAAGCAGTTGTTTATGATTGAATCTTCACTGAACCGATTCGTTCAAATCGCTGAATGAAGAATGAAGCAGTTGTTTATGATTGAATCTTCACTGAATTGATTTGTTCAAAATGCTGAATCAAGAATGAAGCAGTTGTTTATGATTAAATCTTCTCTGAACCGATTCATTCTAAATGCTGAATCAATAATGAAGCAGTTGTTTATGATTGGGCCATTGAATCTTTACTCAACCGATTCGTTCAAAACGCTGAATCAAGAAGGAGGGCAGGCCGACTGAGTAACATGCATGTGCCGATGCTCTGCATTCAACTTTAGTTAACAGAAGACTTAATATGTAAAAGGACACAAAATAATAACTTCTTTATTGATTTGAGCAAGTCGTTTTTCTTTTGTGGCTTTATTTCCGTTGTTTGTGGTTTTATTGTTCCTTTTGTTGTGTTGTGGCTTTATTCCCGTTGTTGTGGGCTCGATTCCGTTGTGTTGTGGCTCGATTCGTTGTGGTTGTGGCTTTATTTCGTTGTGTTGTGGCTTTATTCCGTTGTGTTGTGGCTTATTCCGTGTGTTGTGGCTTTACGTTTGTTTGTTGTGTTGTGTGTTGTGGCTCTATTCCGTTGTGTTGTGGCTCGATTCCCTTGTGTTGTGGCTCGATTTCGTTGTGTTGTGGCTCGATTCCGTTGTGTTGTGGCTTTATTCCGTTGTGTGGTGGCTCTATTCCGTTGTGTTGTGGCTTTATTTCGTTGTGTTGTGGCTTTATTCGTTGTGTGGTGGTCGATTATTGTGGTTGTGGCTCGATTCGTTGTGTGTGGCTTATTCCGTTGTGTTGTGCTTTATTCGGTGTGTTGTGGCATATCCGTTGTGGTTGTGGCATTTCCGTTTGTGTGGCTCTCTTTATTACGTTGTGTTGTGGCTTCGATTCGTGTGTGTGGCTGTTTGTGTGTGGGCGATTTCGTGTGTTGTGGCTTATTCGTTATTTCGTTTGGTGGCTCGTTCCGTGTTTGTGGCTCGATTTGTGTTGTGGCTTTATTTCGTTGTGTGCGGTGGCCTTCGATTTCCGTTGGTTGTGTGACTTTCGTTCTTGTGTTGTGTGGCTCTGTTTCGTTTGTTGTGTGGCTTTTTCGTTGTGGTGGGGCTCATTTGTGTTGTGCTCGATCCGTTGTGTTGTGGCTCGATTTCGTTGGTTGTGGCTTTATTTCGGTTGTGTGTGTGGCTTTATTCCGTTGTGTTCGTTCCTTGGTTGTGCTCGATTCGATTGTGTTGTGGCTCGATTTCGTGTGTGTGGCTCGATTTCGTGTGTTGTGGCTCGATTCCCGTTGTGTTTGGCTCTATTCCGTTGTGTTGTGGCTCGATTAAGTTGTGTGTGTGCTCATTACCTTGTGGTGTGGCTCGATTCCGTTGTGTGTGGCTTTGTTCCTTGTGTTGTGGCTTATTCCGTGTGTTGTGTGGCGTTATTTCGTGTGTTGTGGGGCCGATTTGTGTGTGTGGCTTTTATTGTTGTTGTGGCTTTATTCCGTTGTGTTGTTTATTCCGTGTGCGGTTGATTTGTTCCGTTGTGTTGTGGATGTTTGTTGGCTTTATTCAGTTTGTCCGTGTGCTGTGGCTTATTCCGTTGTGTTGTGGCTTATTCCGTTGTGTTGTGGCTTTATTCGTTGTGTTGTGCGCGATTCCCTTGTGGTGTGGCTAGATAGTTTGTGTTGTGGCTTTATTCCGTTGTGTTGTGGCTTTATGTCCGTTGTTGTGTTGTGGCTTTATTCGTTGTGTTGTGGCTTATTATGTTGGTTGGGCGATTTGTGCTGTGGCTTTGTTGTGTTGTGGCTCGATTGGTTGTGTTGTGGCTTGTTTCGTGTTCTTTTGGTTGTGGTTGTTGTGGCTGTTTCGGCTTATTTTTGTGTGTGGCTGATTGTGGTTTTGTTCGTTCGTTGGTTGTGGCTTTATTTCGTTGTGTGTGGCTTATTTCTTGTGTTGTGGCTTTATTGTCTGTTGGCTTTATTCGTTGTGTTGGCTTTATTCCGTTGTGTTGTGGCTTTGTTGGTGTGGCTCTTTGTGTGTTGTGGCTTTATTCCGTTCGTGTTGTGATTTTTGAGTTGTGTGTGGCTTTATTGCGTTGTGTTGTGGCTTTATTGCGTTTGTGTTGTGGCTCTATTCCGTTGTGTTGTGGCCGATTAAGTTGTGTTTGGGGTGGCCGATTCCGTTGTGTTGTGGCTTTTTCTTGTGTTGTGTTGTGGCGATTTCCGTTGTGTCTGTAGGTTTTATTCCGTTGTTTGTGTTTATTTGGCCTATTCCTTGTGGTTGTGGCTCGATTCCGTTGGTTGTGGCTCGATTCCGTTGTGTTGTGGCTTTATTTCGTGTGTTTGGCTTATTCGTTGGTTGTGCTCTATTCGTTGTGTTGTGGCTTCTTCAGTATGTGTTGTGGCTCGATTCCGTTGTGTTGTGGCTCGATTCCGGGGTGTTGTGGCTCGATTCCCTTTGTTGCTGGCTCTCTTCCGTTGTGTTGTGGCTCGATTCCGTTGTGTTGTGCCACGATTCCTTGTGTTGGGACGATCCCTTGTGTTGTGGATCGATTCCATTGTGTTGTGGCTCGAGTCGTTGTGTGTGGCTCGATACGTTTGTTGTGGTCGATTCAGTTGGTGTTGTGGATTTATTGTGTGCTGTGGCTTTATTCGTGTGATGTGGCTTTATTTCGTTGGGACTGTGGCCTTTATTCCGGTTGGTGAGTGGCTTTATGTCGTTGTGTTGTGGGCTTTATTAGGTTGTGCTCGTGGATTGGAGTAGTTGTGCTGTGGCTTGATTCCGTTGGCTTGTGGCTATCGTTCGTTTTGTGGCTCGATTTATTGTGTTGAGGCTCGATTAGTTGTGTTGGGCTCGATTCTTGTGTTGTGGCTTTTTTATTCCGTTGTGTGGTGGCTTATTTCGTTGTGATGTGGCTTATTACGGTTGTGGTGTGGCTTTATTCAGTTGTTGGTGTGGCGCGATTTCCGTTGTGCTTGTGGTTAGGATTATGTTGTGCTGTGGCTTTATTAAGTTGTTGTTGTGGCTTTATTCCGTTGTGTTGTGGACTTATTCCGTTGTGTGTGGCTCGATTACCTTGTGTTTGTGGCTTGATTCGTGTGTGTGGCTTTATTACGTTGGTTGTGGCTTTATCCGTTGTGTTGTGGCTTTATTAGTGGTGTTGGGGCTTATTTGGTTGTGGTGTGGCTTCATTTAGTTGTGTTGGGCTCGATCCGTTGTGTTGTGCGCATTCCGTGGTGTTGGGCTATTATTCCTTTTGTTGGCTTGATTCCGTTGTGTTGTGGCTCATTCCGTTGGTGTTGTGTGTTGGCTTTATTTTGGATTAATTTCGTGGTGTGTGGCTCATTCCAGTGTGTTGGGGCTTGATTCGTGTGTTGTGGCTTTATTCGTTGTGTGTGGCTTTATTCGTTGTGTTGTGGCTTTTTTTTTTGTGTTGTGCTGGCTTTATTAGTGGTGTTGTGGGGCTTTATTCCGTTGTGTTGTGGCTCGTTGTCTTGTGTTGTGGTGAATTCGTTGTGTTGTGGCTTTATTCCGTTGTGTTGTGGCTTTATTCGTTGTGCTGTGGCCTTTATTCCGTTGTGTTGTGGTTTATTTCGTTGTGCTGGGCGCTATTACGGTGTGTTGGGGCTCGATTACTTGGGTGGTGGCCTCGATTCCGTTGTGCTGGGGCTTTATTCCGTGTGGTTGTGGCTCGATTCTGGTTGTGTTGGGATTTATTACGTGTGCGTGGCTGTATTCCGTTGTGTATTTGGGCTATATTCGTTGTGTTGTGGCTCGAGTACGTTGGGTGTGGCTATCGATTTCGGTGTGTTGTGGCTCGATACGTTGTGTTGTGGCTCGGATTCCGTTATTGGGTTGTGGCTCTATTTCTTTGTGCTTGTGGCTTTAATTTCCGTGGGTGTTGTGATATTATTCCGTTGTGTTGGGCTCGATTCTGTTTGTGTGCTCTTTTATTCCGTTTTGTGCTGTGGCGTAATTCCTTAGTGGTGTGGCTCTATTCCGTGTGTGTGCCTGCGATTACGTGTGTTGTGGCTTTATTTCGTTGTGTTGTGGTTTATCGTTGTGTGGGCTCTATTCAGTGTTGTGTTGTGGCTCTATTCCGTTGTGTGTGGCTCGATTCCGTTGTGTTGTGGCTCGATTTGTTGTGTTGTGCTTTATCCGTGTGCTGTGGCTCTTATCAGTTGTGTTGGGCTATATGCGTTGTGTTGTGGCTCGATTCGTTGTGTTGTGGATCTATTCGTTGTGTTGTGGCTTATTCAGTTGTGTCTGTGGCTCTATAAGTTGTGTTGGGATATATTCCGTGTGTTGGGGCTCGTTTCTGTGTGTGTGGCTTATTAAGTTGTGTTGTGGCTTGATTTAAGTGGTGTGAGGCTCTTATTCGTTGTGTTGTGGCTAATTAGTGGTGTTGGCTCGATTACGTTGTGTTGTGGCTCTTTCCGTTGTGTTGGGGCTTTATTCGTTGTGTCGTGGCTTATTTTCGTTGTGCTGTGGGCTTTTATTCAGTGTTGTTGTGGCTCGATGCCGTGTGTGCGGCTTATTCCGTGGTGTTGTGGCTGTATTCCGTTGGTTGTGGCTTTATTCGTGTGTTGTGGCTCGATCCTTGTTGTTGTGGGCTCGATTCAGTGTGTTGTGGCGTTATTCCGGTGTGTTGGGGATTTATTCCGTTGTGTTGTGGCTCTATTTTCGTCTGTGTTGTGGCTCGATTTAGTTGTGTGTGTGGTTTATTTCGTTGTGTTGGCTTATTCGTTGGGTGTTGTGGCTCTATTAAGTTTGTGTGTGGCATTTATTTCGTTGGTTGTGGCTCGAGGTTGTGTGGTGGCTTTATTTCCGTTTGATGTTGTGGCCGTGCTGTGTGTTGTGGGCTTTATTCCGTGTGTGTTGGGCTTTATCCGTTGTGTTGAGGCTCGATTCCGGGTGTGTTGTGGCTGTAGTCCGTTGTGTTGTGGCTATATTACGTGTGTGTTGTGGATCGATTCGTTGTGTTGTGGCTTTATTTCCGTTTGTGTTGAGGCTTTATACGTTGTGTTTGTGGCTTTATTTTAGTTGTGTTGTGGCTAATTCGTGTGTTGTGGCTCGATTCCGTTGTGTTGTGGCTTATTCCGTTGTGTTGTGGCGTTTATTCCGTTTGTGGTGGCTTTATTCTTGTGGTGGCTTATTCAGTTGTGTGTGGCTCGATTTACGTATTGTGTTGCTTGTTACTTGTGCTGTTGGTTTATTTGTTGTGTGTGTGGCTTTATTCCGTTGTGTGTGGCTTATCGTTGTGTGGATATTTTTTTTGCCCCCTTGTGTGTGGCTTTTCCGTTGTGTTTGGCTTTATTTTGCGTTGTTTTTGGATTCGTTGGTGTGGCTTTATTCGTTGTGTGTGGCTTTATTTCGTGGTTGTGGGTGTTCCGTTGTGGTGGGCTTATCGTTGTGTTGTGCTTATTCGTTGTGTTGTGGCTATTATTCCGTTGTGTCTTGTTGTGTTGTGGCTTTATTTCGTTGTGTTGTGGCTTTATCGATTCGTTGGTTGTGGCTTTATTCCGTTGTGGTTGGGCTTTTTGTTGTGTTTGTGTTGTGGCTTTATTCGTGGTTGTGGGGCTTATATTCCGTTGTGTTGTGGCTCGATTGTTTGTTGTGGCTTTATTCGTTTGGCGTGGCTTTATTCAGTTGTGTATTTCGTTGTGCTGTTTATTTCGTTGTGTTGTGGCTTTATGTTGTGTGTGGCTTATTCGTTGTGTTGTGGCTGATTTCGTTGTGTTGTGGCTTATTCCGTTGTGTTGTGGCAATCCGTTGTGTTGTGGCTCGATTCCCGTTGTGTGCTTTATTTCGTTGTGTTGTGGCTTATTCTTTGTGCTGTGGCTTTATTCGTTTGCTGGTTTATTCGTTGTGCTGTGGCTTTATTTCCGTTGTTCGTTGTGTGTCTTTTATTTCGTTGTGTTGTGGCTTTATTCCGTTGTGTTGTGGCTCGATTCCGTGTGTTGTGGCTTTATTCCGTGTGTGTGCTTTATTTCGTTGTGCTGTGGATTTATTTCGTTGTGTCGTGGCTTTATTACCTAAGCGAGCTCTTAATGCATTATAGTCCTTCACGTTTATTGCGATCTCAGAATTCAGGCCAGTTGATAATACCCAGAATATCAAAATCAACTGAAGGCGGCAGATCCTTTTCCTATTTAGCACCTAAACTCTGGAAAAATCTCCTAGCATTGTTCGGGAAGCAGACACACTCTGTCAGTTTAAATCTAGACTAAAAACACATCTCTTTGCTTTGTATACACATAACACATTATCAATACATTAACATTTTTCAAATCCGTTAAAGGATTGTTACGCTGCAATACTTAGGTCGGCCGGAACCGAGAACATTTCCTATAACACTAGATATACCTGTACATCAGAATAAGAATGGCATCTACGCTAATATCTGTCTCTGCTTATCCTGAGGTTTGCGGGGTGTGCTGGATCCAGGCCGTATCCAGATCAGATGGAGAACCTGTGTCTGGACCTGACTACAACGTAGCCCAGGAGACAATGGGCCTACAGATCCAGTTCTGGCTGCATCTATAATTCAGATTTTTAAATCTCCGTATCCGCTTACATATATTTATATATAATCTATTTTAATCTCTATAATAAAATGTATAATTCAGATTTGATCTCCATATCCATTACATATATTATATATATCTTCCAAGGGGTTTTTTCCCTCCTAGGACTTTTTTCCCAGTGTTAGCACGCTGGGTTTTTCCTAGGGGTTTTTTTCCACCCCTGGGAGTCAGCCGACATTGGCTTAATGTAGCACCATCTTGTATATGTTACATATTACCACGCTTGCTTGTACAGCTTATTTTTAACCACTTCTCATTTTTCTGTGCTTCTAATATGTAAAGCTGCTTTGAAACAATTACCAATTTAAAAAAAGCGCTATATAAATAATTGACTTGACTTGACTTGACTATTTCGTTGTGTGGTGGCTTGATTCCGTTGTTGTGGCTTTATTTCGTTGTGCTGTGGCTTTGTTCTGTTGTGTTGTGGCTCGATTCGTTGTGTGTGGCTTTATTCCGTTGTGTTGTGTTCGTGTGTGTGGCTTTATTATTGTTGTGCGTTTATTGTGTTGTGGCTTTATTCGATTTGTGTTGTGGGATCCGTTGTGTTGCTTTATTGTGTTGTTCCGTTGTGTTGCTTTATTCCGTGTTGTGTTGTGTGCTCGTTCCGTTGTGTTGTGGCTTTTCGTTGTGTTGTGTGATGTGTGTGTGGCTTTATTTCGTTGTGCTGTGGTTTATCCGTTGTGTGTGGCTTATTCGTGTGCTGTGGCTTATTTCGTTGTGCTTGTGGCTTTATTCGTTGTGTTGTGGCTTTTTCGTTGTGTTGTGTTGTGTTGTGATTCGTTGTGTTGTGGCTCGATTCCGTTGTGTTGTGGCTTTATTCGTTTGTGTTCTGTGGCTTTATTCGTTGTGTTTGTGGCTTTTTGCGTGGCTTATCCGTTGTGCTGTGGCTTTATTCCGTTGTGTTGTGCTCGATTGTTGTGTTTGTGGCTTTATTCGTTGTGTGTGCTGTTGTGTTGTGGTCGATTCCGTTGTGTTGCTTTATTTCGTTGTGTTGTGGCTGATTCCGTTGTGTTCTTTATTCGTTGTGTGGCTTTATGTTGTGTCGTGGCTCTATTCCGTTGTGTTGTGGCTTTATTCGTTGTGTGTGGCTCGATTCTGTTGTGTTGTATTGGCTTATTCCGTTGTGTGTGGCTCGATTCTTTATTGTTCTATATTCGTTGTGTTGTGGCCGATTCGTTGTGTTGTGGCTTATTCCGTGGTGTTGTGGCTTTCCGTTGGTGGGCTCGATTCCGTTGTGTTGTGGCTCTATTCCGTTGTGTTGTGGCTCGATTCCGTTGTGTTGTGTTGTGGCTCTCTAATATGTATAATATCAAATCTATTTATAAGTAATGTAGCAATTCATTATTTTAAACGCTTTCATGTATTTTAAACGCGCGCTCAGGTGATTCATTCATGTTCACGCGCGCGGTGGGGGAGGGGTCTCTTACCTGTGGGAGTGAGTGAATCCGCCATGTTTGGAGCGGACGCCAGCAAAACAATGGATTATTTACCAAGAGATATTAATGTATGGAGTCATGTCGAGAAAACAGTTCTGGTAAACATCGACGCACATTTACATTTGTAGTATTTTTGCTTAGCAGATGCTTATAAAGGAACTTTCTAAAGTTAACTTCACGTGACTGCCACGAACGCGGCTTTCATGGCTTGTCTGAAAACTTTCGGTATGCCACTACAGCTAATAAACGGACAAAATCTTTTTCATATTTGATCGAAGCATCATGTGCATCTCGAGTGTTTACGCTGCACTAAACTTTGACGAGCAACACTCCGATCTGCAAACAAAGAGCTGAAGAAGAGGATGATGGCGCGGTCCTGCATTCACGAGGAGAAAGATCAGGTTTGTTTGTTTTTAGTTTCCACGCTCATAGATTTATATAAATTCAATCGTAATAAGCAAAAGTTGTTTTATTCCATGTTTCTTCAAGAAGGTGAGTGAAGAGGATGTTTATACTGTCATAGAAGATCATTGTTTTCAAATAACCTCAATTAACTAAATACATACGCTAGTTACATAAGCTAGTTTCACTTTTTCTTTGTTATGATTAGAATGTGCTGCAGTCCTATGCATTAGTATGTCTGAGATCATCTTCAGTTGATAAATGTGAGCAGATTTTACTTTTACAGATGCTTATGACTGCTAAAACTGGACAACACAAACACACAATCACAGCTTTTGTTGCTAAATACCAGTGTATAATTTTTTAAAATGTGGTAAATATTTAATTGTATAACAACTGCTGTTATTTGATGTAAATATAGTTTTGTAATTGTTTTGTAAATAAAATGATTTCATGCCAACCAGATCAAGTGAGTTATTTTCAAATGGACATATAATTGCTTTCATAATAATGTGATGTTTGTATAGATTTAAGTAATGTTATTTATGTATTATAATTTATATAATTAAATTGTAAGTAAGCGTTTTGGATGGGTATCAAATTTAAATGAAAAATGAATGAACAGTATGGTAGATATATAAACGGGGATGGGCCGTTTCTGGCACGCTCTGCGCATTTGCGACGGGCCGATACCGGCTTGATTCCAGCAGTGTCGGCATGGTAACGGCTGCCGTGTCTGGCCCGATTGATTTGGGATGGAATCGGGCAGCGAGTACACCAGGCATCCGGCCCGATTGCTGCAGAAAGAAACGGGCCGAGTGGTAAGTCTCCGGCAGGCGAGAATCTAACAGGAACTGGCCTGAGTGTATTTTGCTATCTGGGTAAGGGCTGTAGTAAAACAGGAATTCACCTGGACAGCTCACTCGCACTCATCAGCCAAAAAGACAAGTTTGCTCTGCAGCCAGCGTCCAAAGGTGCAACAAGCGGCACTCCGGTGATCGCCCCGGCAACTCGCGTCCACTTTAGCGATCCCATCTGGCCCAAACACAGCAGCAATATCCGTCTCACCAACTAAAAGGTTGTCTCAGGTAACCTGCTTCTCCCTTTTTCTTTTACCCCCTTTTTTCCCTCTCACAACTCCTCCTTATTTATGCATTTCCTACTTCCGGATAATTTAATTCCCTCCTCCATCCGGCCACACAGCATAAAAAAAAACTCATCTGTTTTCCTGTACTGCCCCAAACTACTCTAACATTCACACACATATATGCATACAGTTTACCAAGGGAAAGAGAGAGCTGAAGCAGAGTACAGGAAAGCAAGAAGTTACTGCACTGTTTGACATTCAAACCATCAGTTTAGTCCTAACATGCCATTCTTTAAAAGGGGTAAGGATACTTAGTGTATCAGATACACTGGTGTCAAGTAGTCATATTCAATACTCAAGTAGAAGTATAGATACTAGGGTTTAAAAATACTTCTGTAGAAGTTGAAGTATCAACTCAAGCTTTTTACTCAAGTAAAAGTGTAAAAGTACTGGTTTCAAAACTACTTAAAGTATAAAAGTAAAAGTAATGTAAGGAAAAAAATGCCATTAAGGACAAAAGCTTAGGCCGTGCCACAGGAGCCTATTGTGCACTCCACCTCCTCAAAATGTCATCAATAACCTTTATTGGAATGTAAATGTACATCCAAACTTAACTGCAGGAATCTGTGAGGGCAGCGGACAAGAAAAATGCGGGTAGTTTTGGTGTACCCAGGGCAGGCTTAGTAACAATCAGGGCTTGACATTAACACCCGCCAACCTGCCAAATGCGGGTAGTTTTCAGCTGTTTCAGTTCACACCGCACTCGTCAGTTGGAGTTTGTTGGATAGGTGTGATAACTGTTGGCGTTGGTCGGAGTCTGTTTTTACCAGACTGAACATGTTTAACAAACTCTCGGTGCTTTCCAAACGGGATATATCGCCCTCTGAAGAGCACTTCGGAGTGAAAACAATCATGGCCGCCATATTGAAGGGTTGTTCCAAACCAAAGTGTTCAAACCACTTTAAAGGGCCCTTCGGAATGAAGGATTTCGAAGGGTACAACTGATGGACACTTCAGGCCCCCATAATCCTTTGCACAGGGAAGTTGTTTGACATCACAGAATAGGTACAGGAGGTTAGGAGTTCGATTTTACCTATAAATGTATATATAGTATTTTTCTATACTACTGTAATATTTATACGAGTTAGATTTAGTACATTAATATGGTCAAAATGACATTGTACTTCAACAAAAATATTTTACAGCTCCCTTTATCAGTCCATTCAAATGTTTCAAATACATAGACACAATATACATTATGGTGCGATAAACCAAAAATAAATATATAAACTAACGTTAAACAAAGGGCGCAGCTTGCGCAATCTATCCTCCTTGATGTCTCGTTAAGATGACGCAGAAGTGCGTTCCAAAAAAGGAGTAATTTGACCCCTACACCTCCGAAGCTCTCACTCCGGAGGGTAAACACTTTGAAGGGATTAGGGCATAGGGATGAGCCCTTCCGAATGGAACGCAGGGCCTGACGTAATCTAACCTGGCCACGAACCGTTGCCATGACGATGAGTTCCCGGCAAAGACAGCTGTTTGATCGCGCCCGCGCCTCACGCGCGCACAACAAAGCACTGGAAACGTGACATCGCAGCTTGTCCGTTATAAAAAATAAAATACAGTTTAAAAAAAACAACAACAACAACATATAAAAAGGTACAATAGTCCGTAGTGCAATCCGTGCCATTCAGCAAGAGCACTGCTCCACTTCACCGAAAGTGAGAGGCATAGGCGTAATTTGCGCGTGGGACGGGTGAGACGGGTGAGTCATGTCCCCACCACTTTTTGAAAGGGTCGATATTGTCCCCACCACTTTTTGAAACATCTTGCGGCATCTCGCGGATATCTAATACAAAAGAAACACCTCTAGTTGATTATCAATTTGTGTTAATAATAGGCGATCTGGCGCTGGGATGTGTTGTTTTTGAAATCATGTTGAGTGCTCGTTGTCGCTGTTATCAGAGGCGCAACAGTGTTCTCTTGGCGCTCGTGCACACTGCGCAGTGTTCATACGGACGAGCGCTTCAATCTATCGCTTAACTGTTGCAGAGACTCTCTATTCGTTACGTTGAATCACAAAACAAAATACAAATAAACGTGTCCCTGCTCTTGATATACAATCACTGACGAACATCTTTGGTTTTAATGAGAGAAAAAAAGAATCATACATGGTTGGATTCGAACCCAGAATCTCTTGCATGCTAAACGAAAATATTGCCTCCAGTCCATCAAGACAATCTTTTTTTTTTTAACAGCGGATCCACGTATTATTAACTAATATACGTTCGAGACATGTATTATAGCAGATGTAAGGAATAAATTATCATATAATTTTAATATCATTTATTATATTGTAATAATACAATTACAATACCGCCCCCCCCCACACACACACACATACATTCCTGTCCCACCCACTTTTTAAAACAAAGTTACGCCACTGGTGAGATAACACCATGAGAGCAACGCAGGGTTTTACCTTCAGTTTTGTTTTAAATTAATTAGTTTTGGCTTGTTTAGCTACATGGTTGTATATGACTATGGGTCATAAATAAAAAGGGTCGCGCTAAAAAAAGTTTAAAAACCGGTGTATAGCATACGCTAATTTATTCAAACGTCTCTCTACCAACTACTACTAGCTTAATTTGCAGAGGACGAAGAGAAAGCACCCGTTTGATAGCCTAAATGAGCCAGTAGTAGAGAAATAATAACTTTTAAGAAATAATCTTTTTTGAGTAACGACCCCCAACACTGTCGTCCTTGCTGGAGTGTGACGTGATTTGTGACATGTGCAGGTGTGATGGATCGCGTACAAACCAATAGGATGTCAGAATGGTATGTTTATTCTCATCCAACCACAATCAAATTCACTCTATCCGGATGGCGCGATTTATCTGGATAGTTGTTTTTTTTTTTTTTTTTTCAAGCCGGAATGAAAACAAGCCAAAATTAAATAGGAGTAACGAGGCTATTTTTAAAATGTAAGGAGTAGAAAGTACAGATAATTGCGTGAAAATGTAAGGAGTAGAAGCAAAAAGTCGTCTGAAAAATAATTACTCCAGTAAAGTATAGATACCCGAAATTTCTACTTAAGAAAGGTAACGAAGTATTTGTACTTCGTTACTTGACACCTCTGATCAGATAATGAGACTAAGCTTGATACTTGCATGTCTCGACCATTTTAATTAAAACTGTCCTGATGGGTACCTTTATCCCTTTCCAATGAGGAGGAGATTTCAATTTGGCGCTTCACCATTCAAGTGCTGTGATTGGCTGCTGGCATCAGAGGGGATTCTCGTTTCCTTTCCTCGCTTCCTTTCCTTGCCTCTCAACTCCACTCCATTGGATGTGAGGGAAAAAATGAGGATGGAGGAATTGAAGGAAATGTTATTTGTATATTGGAATGTTCTTGATCCCTCGAGCGTCATTTCAAAGCATCTAACTGTCTTGCAGATCACAAGTTAATATCACTCAGTGTTCACTTAATGGTAGAAAAAAACAACACGGGTCGTCCCATCTCATTTCAGAATATTAAGAACATTATTTACAAGAATGCTCTTTTAACCACTAAATCCAATTACTATTGTACTATAATTAGGTCAGATGAAGGAAACACTAGATCTTTGTTTACTACAGTAAATAACATCTTACGGCCTCCTGATACCTTTCCTTCCCACCTATACTCTAGTCATTTATGTAACAAATGACCTTATTTATTACTAAAAATTGACAATATCCATCAACAACTGACTCCTCAAAATAACATGGCATGTGATCTGTTGTATGTGCCCTTACCATGACTCTTCTTTTTTCATTCTTTTGTCATAGTTTTGAACTTCCGACTGTTGATGAAATATTATGTCTTATCGGACAATCTAAGTCTTCCACCTGTCAGTCAGATCCACTCCCTACTCACTTGGTCACAGCCGGTTTGTCTTCTTTATCTGGTATAGTAACTGATATTATACATTCTTCTCTAACTTCTGGGGTTGTTCCTTCATCTTTTAAAGTTGCTGTTATAACTCCAAGACTCAAGAAACCGGCAAGCAATAAATGGTAACAATATAAAAATATGTAAATATAACAGTATAAAGAAAAAAAGGAAAGAAAAAATGCAGGGGTATTGACAGCACCACAAGTTTCCACTATAAGATAAATCATGTTCACCATGACCATTGTCTCGTCACATGCTTGCTACTGCTATGGATTACAGAAATTCAAAAATTTCCCCCATTTTTCAGAATAAATTTCGATCCTCTCGTGCAGACTATAGGAGAGTTTTCAAGGGTTGCCACCCACCCTAAATCCGAAAGCCACTCTAAAATCGGAGGCCTTCCAGAAGATTTCCAGTTTTTTACAATCACACGTCTGCTCAGCATGATGCAGCTCTGTATCCATGCTGATTCATTTTTTTAACATGATTTAAAGGCTGAGGGCCACCAAGAATATATAAACTAGGACAGAGATCATACTAGTTCTGTGATATCTTTAAAATATAATCGTGCACCTCCCTCCAAAAATACTGGACTTCTGGACATTGCCATAAAACATGTTGCCCTCCTCTCTTCATTCAGGATTATCCTTAAAACCCGCTCTAAACAGCCTTCTGGGTGTCCAGCAGAATCTGTGTAATTTTAAATTGTATGAGACGTGTTCTAATATCTCTGGACATCAATTTTAAATTCCCAGTGATCCTCCCCCATTCTTCATCCTCAAATGTGCATCCCAAATCTTTTTTACAAATTATCTTAACCGCAGAACTAATATTTTGTTCAATCTGACTAATAAGTAAGGAATAATATTTAGGCGCCTCATGGCCAGTACCCACAATCTTCTGGATCATCTTGAGGGTGTTTTACCCCTGGGAGCATATGAGGGGGAGATACAGATGCTTGTGAGCATATGTCTCATCTGTAGATATCTCCAGAACTGATCGTTAGACAATGTGAATTTTTGCTTAAGTCTCTCAAAAGATATTAAAGCATCATCCTCATAAAGATCTTCCAGAATATATATATTTTTATCTATCCATTTCTTCCATAACACTGGTGTTCCACCTAGTAGCAACTTTGGATTGGCCCAAATAGCAGATGAAGAGCTTAAAAAAGGGTCAACGAATAGGACAAGTCTTCTTCCAAACTGTTTGGAGATGGGAAATAATTGGATGATTACGCACTGGTAGTGGTAGTTTTGTTATCAATATGGACTCAAAAGGTATAAGCGGACAAGCAGATTTTTCCATAACTAACCATGGGGAGCTCATTCTGGAGGTAACATCCATTGTCCCAGGTGTCTCAAACCAAATGTATAATGATACAGAGATAACTTGGGAAGACCCAGTCTGTAATTATAGACCTGAAGATAGACCTGAAGCTGTAATTTCTCTAGCCGCATTCGAGGTTTCTTCCCATTCCACAAAACATCTGACATCTAAGGAAAATCCCAAATTCAGTATCTCAGAAAATTAGAATATTGTGGAAAGGTTATATATATAGAAGACACCTGGTGCCACACTCTAATCAGCTAATTAACTCAAAACACCTGCAAAGGCCTTTAAAATGGTCTCTCAGTCTAGTTCTGTAGGCTACACAATCATGGGAAGACTGCTGACTTGACAGTTGTCCAAAAGACGACCATTGACACCTTGCACAAGGAGGGCAAGACCCAAAAGGTCATTGCAAAAGAGGCTGGCTGTTCACAGAGCTCTGTGTCCAAGCACATTAATAGAGAGGCGAAGGGAAGGAAAAGATGTGGTAGAAAAAAGTGTACATTTTCCCTGCTTTATAAGAATATTATTGTATTGATACTTTAGCTGTGTTAAGAGTCTGAGGTTGCCTTGGTTCAATCTCCATTTAAAATTATTTTCTGCTTCTTTGATCTGCCCTTCTAGTACAGACAACTTATTACGCTCTAACTTTTTCCTGGCTGAGGTATACTGTATAATGACCCCTCTAACATATGCTTTAATGCCTCCCATGTGACCCCTACTGATGGAGCTGAATTTAGAGAAGTAGATAAATAAAAATCTATTTGGTCTTTGAGTAAATCTTTAAAGGAAGGGAGGTATAACAAAGTGGAATTAAACCGCCATCTATATGATCTTTTAATAGTGTCCAATGGTGTAAGATCCAGAAATACTGGTGCATGGTCTGAAATCAATATGTTGCCAATTTTACAGTTTAGCATGGAGGGAACAATGTTTTTAGAAATAAACAAATAATCTATTCGTGAATATGTGTTGTGTGGAGATGAAAAGAAAGTATAATCTCTGCCAGATGGATTAAGCAACCTCCAAGCATCAACAAGGCCTAGAGAAGTACACACTTGCTTTAACACAACGGCTGATCTAGGGGTCCTCGTGCCGACTGAATGGCTGCGGAATAAAATAGCATCTACAACTACATTCATGTCTCCTGCCTATATGACCGGATAATCACCCAAATCACACAGAATACCTTCTAAAGTGGCAAAAAAATGTAGGGTCATCACTATTTGTGTCACAGACACACCAGGCTCCAGCACCATCCAATCACAGCGCACTCCCTCTCCTGACTACTGATCACACACCTGCACTCAATCAGCACGCCTGCACATAAAAGACACTTACACTCACTCACTCATTGTCCGGTCTTGTTCGCAACAAGGACTATTCCTGAATGCTTACCTCAAGGACTTCCATTGCTACTTACCTGTCTCCAGCGTTTCCAAGTTACCTCTTGTGTCTCCAGTCTGTGTGTGAGTGTCTACTGTCATCTGTTTGTCATCTCCGCCAGCAACCATCACCGACTACAACTCTGCAAACTACAAAGGACAGTATTACCATTCATTTACTCATCACTATTCAATATTGCATCTATATACACACCTGTGTTCACCAACAACCCTAATTGTGTCAAATAAACATCGTTAATTGTGATCTTCTGTCTCTGAGCCATCTGTATTGTAACATTTTGGAGCATATGTATTGGCCAAAATGTACGGCCTCCCTCTGCAACTCTGCCAATATGACTATGATCCTACCCTCCTTGTCACGTTTCTCCTTTATACATTTAAACTGAAGGTTTTTATGCACCAGAGTGATCACACCCCTACTCTGACTCGAGCCAATGCTGTAAAAAACATGACCAACCCAGTCTTTACATAGTTTCTGTGACTCTTGTTCAGGTAAGTGGGTTTCTTGTAGAAAAACAATATCAAGTTTTCTAGTCCTGAGACTGATAAGCACCTTTATCTTTTTAATACGATTCCCCAAACCTTTAACATAGATAAGTTGTGTTAGTAGTTATCTTAGGAAACCTAACATGAAGATGCAAACAGAACACATTCAACCCCCAAACAAAAAACATTAAGAACAGAAGGTAAAAAACAAAACAAAACAAAACCCATGAGTAAAATCAAAATCCAAAAATCCATTGATAATTCTATAATCTCTCCATCTTCTCAGGTTAAGAGTCTGGGTGTCGTCCTAGTACTTTGTCCTTTGAAATGCATGCAAACAATATTACTTGGTCTGCATATTTACCGTAAAGGTGTAGCCCAGGGTCCTCTGGTTATCTTAACGCACCACTGCCCACACCATCAGATGCACCCTTACCATGGGCTTTCTCAGAGAAATTCCAGGTCACCCCCTTGAACCCCAAAATAAAGGGCAGTTTGGTCAGGAGATCAAAGTTGCACTTATTCCTGTACTGGGTAACAGGCCCATCACTCATGAAGTGGATGGTTGTAAGAGTGGGCTTCTGCTCCTTCAACTTTAAAATTGGCTCAATGCGTGCCCACACAGCTCTTTCATCATGATGAGGGCTGTCTGAGATTGTTGCTTATGATTGGCTCCCATCTGAATTAGATTACATTTTAAGGTTTTTTAAAACAACGTGAGAACTTAATGAAATCAGTAAAAAGAATTTTAGAATGATAAAGTAGTCATTATTAAAATTCAAATGTATAAATACTCCCATTGTTATTTACAGCAGTCATGGCATCAAAACCCATTGAAGTGGCAGCTCTGGGAAGACCTCTGTATCCTGGTATGCTGTATGACTGCCGCAGTGATACCTTCATTCCAGGTGCTGTAAAATGCTTTTTATTCCCTTTTTCACCCAAATGTGAATCAACAAAACTGTGTGGTCATTTTGAGACATAAGATGAAGCACACAAATATTACCTTCAACAGTACATTGTGTCCTCATGTGTAACTGTTAAAGCCATTTCTCATTTCAGGTGTTACTCTATGGGATAAAAAGTCACTAAATGAAGATTTGGACAGTCATCAAAAGCCCATGACAGATCTGAAGTTCAGTAGACTGTAAGTATGTAAGTGCTCCCTGAAAGCTCTCTCTGCCAGACACAAATTCAAACTTCAAAGCAGGACCCTGCGCGTGACACCAAATCCTCAAACCAACAGTCCAGAGTTACAATGCATTACAGTGAAACCACCAGATTTGACCAGCTCACCATGTCCCATCTGGGCTCAGCTCAGATCACCCATCCTGAGGTGTTTGACCAGAAAACTGCGACTCATGTGGTCACGGCTGTACTGTACGGAGCTCAGGCCGTCATCGTGTTTGATCGGACATTTTCAGAAGAGGAAAACAAGCAGGAGATTGAGGGAGAACTGAATATCATGGTCAAGAAGATTCCTCTATTTTCCATTGAGGGAAAAGGAGCTGTAGATATGGCAGATGGGGATAAGAAAGTGGCTGAAAGAATCATCTGCACATTTTATGGTGACGTCCGCCTTGAGCAAAATCCCACCACTTACATGGAGGCCCTAGAGGTGTACAAGAATCTCCCCACTATCCTGAAGGAGAATCCAGATAATGCAGTTCCAGTGAAAGTCTGGCTCTATCCTCTTTCTCTTCTGGATTCAAAAGCAGCTCAGCTGGTGAGAGGAATCACCACACGTCTGGTTTCCAACACTGAAGATATAATAGAGGGGCTGTTAGAGGCAGAGAGGACATGCAACGATCTCTCCAGAAAACCACTGGTAAATGTTTTCAAAGACATCAAAGAGAGGCTCACTTCATTTCAGGACTCTCTTAATGTTTACAAAATGGTGTTCCTGAAAGCAGTGGCCAGAGTCTTGCCTGCTATACGAGGAGGAGAGATGGAGGAGAGGTCGCTGGAAGACATCCTGATGATCCACTACAAGTCCCCTTTTAAAGCTGACATGCTTAACCACTGGTTAGATCAGGCAAAGTTTGAACTTGACCTCTTGAGTTCTCAAACCAAGAAGCTGGAGGGAATCAAAACTGAAGACTCAAACAGTCTCAAGATCCTCCTCTCTGATCCTGATATTGATGCTGTGGTGTGCCTTACCTTCACATCTCTGAAGTATGAAGACCAGTATCTTTCATCCCTGAAGGAGTTTCTGGAATCTGATGCATTTAAAGAGCTAGGTGTAGAACAAAACCTGGTTTCTGTGGCATCTGTCAGAAAGTGGTTGAACGATCCTGATGTCATCTCAAAGATGAGAGAGAACTTATCTCTTTTCAAAAGTTTTTCAGAGGCTAACAAAGATGAAAAGAGATACAGATTCATTATTTCTGCCATCTCTGATCCATCAAGTCCAGGCTCCTCCATCTATCTGTATAAAAAAGGGAAGCTGACAAACACACAGTTCCAGCCCGTGTCGAAGCCTCCCCCACCAGAAGTGAAGGAGGTCCTGGAGCGCAGTGTGTCCCTGAAACTGCAGAAGTCCCAGACTGGAGAAACTGTGCAGTACAGAGTGGAGTACCAGCAGGTGAAAAAGGAACAGTGGCTTGTCAAAAACACACCTGATAAAGACTTTACTCTGACTGGATTGGAGTTTGGACAGTACCTGATCCGCTACAGGATTGTGGGTAAAGTGGGAGTGAGTGAAGCCAGTGACACTATCGGCCCCATAGGTAAGTGTCATATGCACTTTTTTGCATTAATCTTTATCTTTAAAATATACAAATATATAATTTGCTTCATTCACACAGTCAATGTTTGTTTTGACAACCATATTTCATAACAGGTGTGGCTGTTAATAAATGTGTAACATTTTGAAAAGTGTTTCCCATTTGACTGTATATATGAACATTATTTATTTTGTTACAAATAGTCCTTAAAGACGTATATTATGTATTTAATGTCAAATGTAGGCTACAAAATCTCAGTCATCCTTAAAAACAAAATTATTATGATTAATATAAATATTTTCTTTAACAAATGCAAAAAATATCATAATTTATGTTATATAATAATCAATAATAATCATTATTTATTATTCATAATAAATGCAAAACATACGGAAGTTCATTGGAAATATATAAAATAAGGTATGACAACAAATTCCAGCTTCAATGATAAAATAAGAAAGATGAACAGATTCAATATTTTAGCAGATAAATATACTGTATAAATCAGTTCACCACATCATGATGGCAATATTACAGACAAGACATCTCACTGTATTCTCTGTTGTCAGTTTTGTCTTATTGGCTTAACGTTTCACCCGTTCAAGCCTTTGATTTAATCTACTTTAAGTTGACACTATTTGTAACAACTATGCATTTGTGAACATGAAGGAAACACTGATCTGTATAAAAGACCCTATATAGATCAGTAGAAGGAAATAATATTAGCTATCACATAATACAGTAAAATGGAAAACATTTTACAAAACGGTTACTCAATTTATTAATATATTTTCAAAATGAAATATAGCTGCAAGCAGCGATGATGGGCCCAAGCCCAGTGTCACCGCCACACCGGTGGCTTCAGGGAAACTGTGCACAGCAGGCAATGGGCATTTAAAACAGGGAAAACATAAAATAACTATGTCAAATTTCAAAGTCATTTGAATTCACCACATTTACTGCAGAAGTTGGTGCCGCTTTGACCATGAACTGCAACAGCCACATCTATGAGATCATTTAAATTTAGATTAATTTTATGTCATAGGATGTCATAGGTCAATTTCAAATGAGTCCAGAATGTCGTCTGAATGCTGATGTTGTCCTATCCGGTAACACTTTACAATAAGGTTGTATAAGTTAGCATTAGTTAATGCATTAGTTATCATTAACTAACCATGAACAACACCTCTGTTCATCATTAGTTAGTGTTTGTTAACGTTAACTCACGCATATATTAATGCATGTATTCATGTTAACTGCACAATTAGTTAACATTAGTTAATGCAATTAGTTAACATTACCTAACCATTAACAACATCTCTATTCAACATTAGTTAATCATTGTAAGCGTCACAACATGGTTTATGGTACTGATATCGAACACTCATTGGTTCTCGCCCGCTTCGTCACAGATTGCGACATGCCGTGTTTCAGTGGATTGACATTTGAGTGTGTGCCTTCATGGAGAGAAGCCGGATTCATCATATTTTCATGGATTTATATCTTAAATTCTGCTCTGTACCCTATAAAAACTATTAGCGCCAGAGAGGACTGCGACTGCAACTCATCATTTGAACTAACGTACTTTTGGTACCACTTTTGACATATTTTCGCAAAAAATTATTAATTATTGTGATCACGCTTTCTAACTGTACGGAGTTTTAAGAAAAGGTTTAGGGGTAGATGTGAATTAGTGGCTCAAAATATAATTTAATTCCATTAATAAATGCTTTGTTAATGGTAATTCATGTTAATAAAGGATCTACAAATGTTAGTAACACATCAGTTAATGATGAAATAGAGTACACTTTACAATAAGGTTCACACATTCGATTAATAAATGCTTTGTTGAATGTAATGTCAATGTCAATGTCAATTTTATTTCTATAGCACAACTACACACAACACCAGTTGACCAGTGTGCTTAACATCAATGCAAAAAAACAATAAAAAAGAAAAGAAAATTATACACACATATACATATCACCATATATAAATATATGTGTATATATATATATATATAAAAACACACAATACAATACATTTCATCCTTATCCATATGCTAGTTCAAAAAGGCAAGTTTTAACCTAGAGATGGAAGGAGCAAATCTAATACTAAACGGTAACGCATTCCACAATCTGGGAGCAGCTACTGAAAAGGCGCGGTCACCTCTACTTAAATTTATCTGCTTGTCAAATTTTAGACCATCATCAAAAACAAATCCCAAGGTCTTCACTGAAGGCTTTGCAGAAAGTGTTAAATTACCTAGTGTTATTTGACTAGGAGAGTTAGATGAACCGAACACTATGATTTCAGTTTTATTTTCATTAAAATTGAGAAAATTTAAAGATAGCCAAGCTTTCACATCAGATAGGCAGGCCCCAAGTGTTTCCAGGCCATCATTATTGGGTTTTAGGGGTAAATATACTTGAGTGTCATCCGCATAGCAATGGAACGACAACCCATGTTTCCTAAAGATCGACCCTAATGGAAGCATATTCAATGTAAAAAGAATGGGAGCTAAAATGGATCCCTGAGGAACACCACAAGAGATAGAACAGCAGCCTCTGATGAATATTCCCCAATATTAACACTGAACTTCCTATTTGTAAGATAAGACTTAAACCATTCAAGGGCAGCTCCTTTGATACCAGCACAAAGCTCCAAGCGAGCAAGAAGAATGGAATGATCTACCGTATCAAAAGCCGCCCTCAGATCTAGCAGTACAAGTACGGTACAAACCCCAGAATCAGCAGCTATTAACACATCATTTAAAACCTTCAGTAGTGCAGTCTCTGTTGAATGATATATTTTAAATCCTGATTGAAAAACCTCAAATACCTTATTTTTATCCAGGAAACTCTGCAACTGTTGCAACACTGTCTTCTCTAAAATCTTTTAAATAAAAGGCAAATTAGAAACAGGTCTGAAATTAGCCAAAACATTTAAGTCTAAGTTTGGTTTCTTTAACAGTGGCCGAACTATAGCATGTTTTAGCACTTCTGGTACCGTGCATGTTTCCAGACATTGATTTACAATATTTAAAAGATACGGTCCCACTGCATCGAAAACTTGTTTCAAAAGAAATGGAGGGATGGCATCCATAGAGGAGCCCGGTGGCTTTAATAGACTCACTATTTCTTGAAAATGAGAAAGAGAAATAGGTTCAAATTGCTTGAACTCTGCCATACAAGCCACAGAGATAGAAGGATCAAAAGAAGGACAAGATATCCCCGATCTAATGTCACTGATCTTATTCACAAAAAATGTAAGAAAATCATCACACAGAATCTTTGATACTGCAGGGTACTCATAAACAGGTGGATTAATAACAGAGTTAAAAACAGTAAAAAGAGTTCTTGGTCTATGGTAATTTTTAGTAATGAGATTAGTAAAATAACTGGATCTTGCTGCTCTCAAAGCCTTTTGGTATTTTAACAATGACTCACTTAAAGTGAACAGCTCTGTGTCAGTGTGGAGGAGACTGAAGAATAGTTTCAACATCAACAAAAACAATTAATCAAAAGTCAATCTTTGTGTTAAGCTACGTTGCTAAGGTCATATCGAATATTCTACTCTTTACAGTCACTGTACAAAAGGATTAAGATTTTGAAACTCCACACAACATGCATGTAGCAGACATGATATTATAAAGCCAAGCCTAGGTTCTCAGATACTGTGATTTCCTACTCACGTCACTTAATTCACCATTAACTGTTCACCAGAACAGTTTATGATGTTTTATATGGTATCATTGTAATCCTTGACCATCAAAACAGAAGGGTAAACATTGTTTTCATGTTTGATTCAGAAGATATGATACAAAATAAATAATTTGGCGGAAAGTAAAATGGTAGCCATGGCAACCACAAGTGATCTATTTTGTGATGGCTCCATTTCTGAAAATGTTCAGGGCCCCAAACTGTACCAAATTTCACACTTTTTATAAAAAAAAGTTAACATTTCATCTCAGATTTTGCACACATCACCTGGACCATACAGAACCCAAATCAAATGTGGTGACATGTCAATAATATCAATATCAATCCTCAGGATTTGGGCTTTTCAGGACATTTCTCTAAATATCTTCTGTGTCACCTTAAGTTATATAGCGCTTTTTACTATGTAGATTGTGTCAAAGCAGCTTTGCAGTGAGAGAGGGAACATAATTTTGGCCGTACAGCAGCTGAAAATGGTGTTAATGTCCTGCTTAAGTTCAGTATTGATTCATTCTGTTGTAAAAATCAATAGTTATTAATTTAATACAGCATCTCTGGAGAAAACAGTGAACTCATCGTCCAGCTCAGTCTCATTCAACAGTGTCAATGCGAGCAGATCAAAAACATTGTTGATCGATCTTCTGTGCTGGAGGATTTCTGCATGTGTTAGTAATGGATGATGGATGATTTTCTCCTGATTATAATCACACTCTTCGTGTCTCTTGATTTCCACAGAAGCTGATCCCAAGACCAGGAACAACTACCTAAAATGTAAGTCACTGAGAAAACAAGCAGTTAAACTCACTGAGTGTGTTCATGTGAAAGAAGAGATGAAGAAGAGTTTTAGAGTCAATCATGTAATTGATGATTAAACTGTACTGAGACACAATATTGAAAATATTGAACATGAAGAGTTCAGATATATTAAAAGATCATGCAGATTGATAATTAATTTGGCTTGGAAAATCCAACTTACTGAAATGCTAATAAACATATTATTGTTCTTTTTCTTTTGACTCTAAAATGTACAACTCTATCTCCTCTACATAGTCCAAACTCAGACTAGACCTTCAGACTGTTCTAATCTAATGCTTCTCTATCTATCTATCTATCTATCTATCTATCTGTGACACTGCGTGTGTGTAGATGGAATAGATTCACTCAGAGATCAGGTGGATGGTCACTCGGGGTTGCTTTACTGTATCTGTGACGAGAGAAAACTGGGAAACAGCACCAAAAGGCTTATCAGCAAACAGTATACAGCGCATCAATGTCACAGTACAAGTCTTAAATGAAAAACATACAGAAGTTTGGAGATTACAATCAGGCCAATTTACACACTCTTCATCGTATAGTCACAAATAACACATATTTGACTCAAATAACACAACTAGGACATGACAGATAAAATGAGTAACCTTTTGTGTGGTTTATAGTTCAAACTTGGGCTTGAAAATGATCCAAACTTATTTATTAAGACGTAGCAAACATTTATGCGACTTACCAGCAGGACGAGCTACGAGACTCTGATTATAGAGCTCCGCCCCGCAATATCATGTGCACTAACGCGAGTGACGCAACAGCCAATGGAGAGTTTCCCAATTTATGCTGAATTTAACAATAATATTTTTAAACACCCTTACATATATCTAAACTGTAAGCTAGGGCTGGGCGATATGGCTGAAAACTGTATCACGATATCAGTGTTTCATATCGGTCGATATTGATAATTATTGATATTTTTTTATGACCCTACTTTAGGGTGGTCACCGAAATCAGAAGCTTTGTCCCGCAAGACTTTAGTGTCCCGCATTTCATTTATGTCTGTAATTTTTTTCATCCCTGAAATTACAATACCACATTAAGAAATATAATAAAAACTGTGAGCATTTAAAAATCTATTTGTGCAGGCAGCCGTCATAGCTGTGAAAATAACCAACCAGCGCAATCATAGAGAGAGGTTTTCCTCTGATGACAACTGAGTGGACAGCGCAAAGAGCCTCATCAAAGTCAGTAAACACAACTACACCAGCAAGGATTTCATCTTCCATACTGGATAAGAACCTCAAGAGCTGCTCAAAGCCGCCCAAAGCGATGATTTAAAGCATGTAATCATCCATCCTGATGTTAAATATTTCCAACGAACGGCGGCGATCAAGCGCCACACACGGAAATGGTCGAGCACCTACAGAAAAACGAGATATTCTCCATTTGTTTTAACCAATACAAAATTGCGAAATTCAGACACGACTTTCTTCTCACGTTAATATTTCATTTAATGAGGGTTCTATGGCGTTATTATATTGAAAAATGTCGAGCGCGCATCAAATGCGCGAGCAATCTCTCCACTCACAGGCGGATTCCCTTGCACAAAACTGGACGCGCGCGCGCTCTCGCTCAGATATCACATCTGCGCGCTCAAACTTTTGTCCTCCTGCATGTGCAGCCGTGAATCTAGAATTGTCTTCTCTCCAGGATTTAATGTTGCCATAAGCGCAACATTATAGTGTGGGCACCCACTGGCAGAAGCATTAATCGGCGCATATGCCAAGTTTGCCAACAAATGTAAATCAATATTTACATAGAGTAATAGTTGTAAATTTATCTGTCTAGCGTGTCACTCCCTACGTTTCTAGGTTACCAGAGCGAGTGCCTTTGTTAATGCAACCAAACTTGCTTCGCAACCTCTGTTTTCTTCCGACTTAGAATAAAAAATATTGAACGTTTTATCGAACACATCTTTTATTGATATCGATCACGTGTCTATCGCGATACATATCGTTATCGTTTTATCGCCCACCCCTACTGTAAGCTCAATTTTCTCAACTGTTCGCTGAAACATCAGAACTCTGTCGCATGTCTGCAAAATGTAGTTACTCACACAAAACAATCTCTTCATGCTTCAAAACCTAGTTTTGTGTCAGTAATTGGCCAATGCCATCGAAATAACAAGTCTTCTTGTCATCGTGTGAGCCACACTGTCAAAATGTTTAGATGTTTTTTCAACATGGAAATATTTGTACATACAAATTCAATGCTCTTTCTACTTTTTTACAACTGTACAAGAAAGTCAGTTTTGTCTGTCTGAATGCTCTTGTGTCTCACACTGAGATACAGATTCAGATACAGATTTCAGCAGTAAGTAAAACTGTGCTAGGAAAAGAAAAACAACACTGTAGTACATAAAAAGAAAATGGACATTTGGTCACACTTTATATTAGGTGTCTTTAACTACTATGTGCTTACATCAAAAATAAGTGCAGTGTGTTTATTGTGTTCATATTGTACTGTAAACACTTGTGCTGCTATTGAGGTGGATACAGGTAAAGTTAGGACAGGTTCGGTGGTGTGGGTCGGTTTAAGGGGTGGGAGTCTTTAGTCACGATCCGATCCGATTCCGATTCTGGGGAGTCACGATCCGATTCCAAAATGATTCTTGAACTACTTTTTTATTATTATTAATTAACAAGTTTACCACTTAAAAACCTTAAAATCCTTACATTTACATAAGTAATTAATAAGTACAAGCAATAAACAAAGAGTGCTTTTAGTATTTAAGATTATCTGAACGTTTTCTTTCTCATGTTTACTGTCGTCAGACAGCAGGAGATCTAATGATGCATTCACGCGCAGATCTCTTTTGACATAAAAAATAAGCTCAGAATCGATCCAGAATCGTTGGAGAGAGAATCGCGATGCATCGATGGATCGATTTTTTTTCTTTTTTTTTTTTTCTTCTCCCACCTCTAGTCGGTTTATGGGTTAAGGTGTAAGACTCAAACCAGCTTAATCCAGTTTCCATGCTTTAAAACATACCTGACCAGCATATGCTGTTTTTTCAACAGGGTAATCATTTAAATGTTAGTACATACTAGTTGTGGGACTGAACATTTTTAATTATACAGCACACGTTTGTAGAAATGTGTTAATGTAAACTGGAAATTCACAGTTGCTTGTTCGTTTGACATATTCTATGATATTGTAACGAAGCGGGACTGAGGCAGAGATCCATTTGCAAGCTTTTATTCAAAGTGAGCATAGTCGTACAGGCTGAGTCGATCAGGGGCAAACAGGAACAGCAAGGAACAGGCAGAGTCGTAGTCAGAGTACAGGCAGTAGATCGAGGCAGGCGGATATCATTCACAGGTCGGTATACAAGGCAAGAGTCAGGACAGGCAGCAACGGGTCAATAAACAGGAACAGGCAAGATCAAACACGGGCAGACAGGAAACACAGAAACGCTCAGAAATGACACACTGGGAAATCAAGACTTCGCGGTGAGGTGGTGTGTGTGACAGTCCTTTATAGTCCTGGTAATGAGTGGCAGCTGGGTGTGGTGATTAGTGTGGAGTGATTGTGAAGTGAGTGCAGGTGATGAGCAATGGAGGATCATGGGAAATGTAGTCCGGGATGTGACAGGAACAGACGTGATCGTGACATAACGCCCCCCTCCCGGAAGGCGCGTCCTCGCGGCGTAGATGACACCAATAGGGAGGGGGGGTGGGTGCATTGGAGCTCTAGTGGCGGACAGGAATGGAGTCTCCAATGCAGGTTCCCGGGCCGCCATGGCGGGTCAGGTGCTACGGGCAGCCATGGCGGGTCAGGTGCTACGGGCAGCCATGGCGGGTCAGGTGCCACGGGCAGCCATGGTGAGTCCGGAGTGTCAGAAGGCCATAGGGGATCAGGTGGCTTGGGTAACCTCGGCAGGTCAGGTGACTTGAGCAACCACGGCAGGTCAGGTGGTTTGGGTAACCACGGTAGGTCAGGTGGTTTGGGTAACCACGGCAGGTTAGGGTCCATAAACGGCCATAATAGTTCAAAGGCCAATGACGGCAGTGGCCAGGCAGAGTGCCCACCCACAAGCTCCCCACCCTCAGGTATACTGCCCCCCCCCAAAAAGTTCTTGGGGATTTCAACGGGGTCTGTTGCGGCCTCGTGGGCAAGGAGTACAGGTGGTTCCGGCAGGGCGAGACGCCTGGGTTGCGTTGGCAGGGCTAGGAGCTTGGATGGCGCCGGCAGGGCCAGGAGCTCGGGTGGTGCTGGCAAGGCAGGGAGTTCAGGTGGCGCCGGCAGAGCGAGAAGCGCAGGTGGCGCCGGCAGGGCAAGGAGCGCAGGTGGCGCCGGCAGGGCAAGGAGCGCAGGTGGCGCCGGCAGGGCGAGCGCAGGTGGCGCCGGCAGGGCGGAGCGCAGTGGCGCCGGCAGGGCGAGACGCTTAAGCGGTGCTGGTAGAGCATGACGCTTGGGCGGAGCAGGAGAGACCACTGGAGTGGTCTCCAGGCCCACAGCGGCCTCTTGAACGGCGTCTGCGTCTTGAGGAGAGGAGGACGCCTTCTTCCTCCTCCTCCTCTTCCTCCGGGAGTGAGGCGATGGTTCACCGACTGGAGCGGTCTCTGGAGCAAACTCACTGGCTGAAGCGGGTTCTGGAGCGGACTCAATGGCTGGAACGCCCCTTACCTCCGTGAGCACTGAAGGGGCCATCTTGCCCGTAGGCACTGGCAAAGCAGCCATCTTGTCCATCGCGTCCAGGGCGCTTGAGAGCGTTGCACCAGGCGAGCTTGAGAGCGTTGCACCAGGCGTGCTTGAGAGCGTTGCACCAGGCGTGCTTGAGAGCGTTGCACCCGGTTGGCTTGAGTGCGAAGCGGCCGGCGGGCTTGAGTGCGAAGCGGCCGGCGGGCTTGAGTGCGAAGCGGCCGGCGGGCTTGAGAGCGAAGCGTCCGGCGGGCTTGAGAGCGAAGCGTCCGGCTGGCTTGAGAGCGAAGCGTCCGGCTGGCTTGAGAGCGAAGCGCCCGTGGGTTTCGGAATGCCAGCTGCTCGTGCTGTAGTCAGTGGAGGATCATTCATGCTGGCACGCAATCCTCTCCGCTCTCTGACAGGACCAGCAACGTGACGTGACTCTGGGCGATCAGCGGAGACGTGACGTTGCTCTGGGCGATCAGCGGAGACGTGACGTTGCTCTGGGCGATCAGCGGAGACGTGACGTGGCTCTGGGCGATCAGCGGAGACGTGACGTGGCTCTGGGCGATCAGCGGAGACGTGACGTGACTCTGGGCGATCAACGGAGACGTGGACTGGTGTTGCTGTTATGGAAGCCGCCATCTTGTGAGTGTCCTTAGGTGCGGCGGCCATTACACAGCCAGCCGAGGAATCGCATTCCTCCGCGACACCCACAGTAAATGGAGAACCAACTAACAACAGAGCATAGTCCATAAAACCGCAGAGTGATGAACGCGGTCCCTCTCGTCTTAATCTACTCTGGAGAGGTTGGTTGACGCCATCACAAAAGAAGTCAATCAGAGCACAGTCCGGTAGATCAGAGAGGTAAGCAATGTTCAAATATTCCTGCACATATTCCTCTAGCGATCGTGTACCCTGTGTACTCCACAACAATAATTGAGCAATGTCCATACCGTTTATATGCTCTCCGGGAAAGCTGCTGGATCGTGGTGGCGGCGAAGTCTTCTGTAACGAAGCGGGACTGAGGCAGAGATCCATTTGCAAGCTTTTATTCAAAGTGAGCATAGTCGTACAGGCTGAGTCGATCAGGGGCAAACAGGAACAGCAAGGAACAGGCAGAGTCGTAGTCAGAGTACAGGCAGTAGATCGAGGCAGGCGGATATCATTCACAGGCCGGTATACAAGGCAAGAGTCAGGACAGGCAGCAACGGGTCAATAAACAGGAACAGGCAAGATCAAACACGGGCAGACAGGAAACACAGAAACGCTCAGAAATGACACACTGGGAAATCAAGACTTCGCGGTGATGTGGTGTGTGTGACAGTCCTTTATAGTCCTGGTAATGAGTGGCAGCTGGGTGTGGTGATTAGTGTGGAGTGATTGTGAAGTGAGTGCAGGTGATGAGCAATGGAGGATCATGGGAAATGTAGTCCGGGATGTGACAGGAACAGACGTGATCGTGACAGATATCTTCCCCTGACACCACACATTCTTACTCATCTTGCTCTTCCACGACAAGAAACTGTGAATTTTCTACAAAAATAAACTGCATGTTCAGAAATGGCAGCGATTGTGCTGGGAAAACTCCATATAGCCGACAGAGATCAACTCATCAGTTCTGATCAACTATACTACAATAGTAGTTCAAACTTCGTCTACGAACCTTTTAACCCTCTACAGCACAGCGTTGCCCTCAGGCAACGGAAAGTTTTCTTAAGCCCTATGTTTAGTAAATTTTTCTTTAAATGATTACAACCAATTAGAAAGGTCGAGAAAGTACCAAAGAACAGTTCAGTAAGGTGTTGGAGTCAATATCAAGCACCATTTAAAGGAGGGACGTCCTGTTCTGACACATGGTCACAGGAGCACATGGTGTGAGAAGAAGGCAAGATTATTTGCTTTAGTAATCTTATTTAAAACGACATGAACTGTACATAAAAAATATGTGTGTGTGTATGAAGGTGTAGAGAAGCCTTTTGTCAGGTTTAATGAAGTTTTTTTTATTTTGCATGTTCAGAAATTTTGTGCGATAAGGGGTACTTTTCGAGGAGGTTTTAGACGGTACCTCTCATTGGCCACAATGTATAATAAGAAGGGAAGATGCAGGGTTTCTGGGTGTGCAGGAACACCCAAAGTGATGTGCAAAAATTGTAACATACACCACTATGTCACAGCAGAGAAGAAGTGCTTTTTGAAGTTTCGTACACAGTGAAATCTCATTACATGAAGTACATTATATGGCATAGCACACTACATGATACAGACCTAATGCATGTATCAAATTCAATATATCAATGTCTTTCAAGTGTGTTTTTTTTTTTTTTTTTTTAAATTGATTTTGGTGATAATTTTCTCAGGGCAACGAAAAAATATTTTGGGGTTGGGGGAGGGATTTTTTTTTTTTTTATCGATAAAATGTTCCCAAATGAACCAAAAAATGATATGGAATTTTTTTTTTTCATGTGCCATCAACATGTGTGCACTGCAGTAGAGGGTTAATCTAGTTCCTGATTGTGATGTGTTTTCTCTCCATCAGATTACATCAGATTCACTGCGGATCCGAACACAGTGTATAAACGCCTCCTTCTGTCTGAGGGGAACAGAGTGATTACTCACACTGAGACACTCCAGCCGTATCCTGATCATCCAGACAGATTTGATGACTCCCAGGTGTTGAGTAGAGAGAGTGTGAGTGATCGACGCTGTTACTGGGAGACTGAGTGGAGAGGAGGTATGTATATAGCAGTGTCATATAAGAGCATCAGCAGGAAGGGTAATGAGTGTGAGTTTGGATGTAATGATCAGTCCTGGAGTTTGTTCTGCACTTCCTCCAATTACATATTCAGACACAACAACATAAAGACTGAATTTCCCTGTAAAGCCCGTCAGCAATAGAGTAGGAGTGTATGTGGATCACAGTGCAGGAACTCTGTCCTTCTACAGCATCTCTGGAGACACAATGAGCCTCATCCACACAGTCCAGACCACATTCACTCAACCGCTCCATCTTGGGTTTATTGTTTATAATAGCTCATCAGTGAAACTGTGTGATTAAATCAGACTGTAGAGAGATTCTACCCATAATGCTTTGAGCTCATGATGATTCAGTGACAGTGAGATGTTATAGAGTCTCTATTTTTCTCTTCATTATATTAATTACTACAGCTGAACGTCTGTGTGTGAAATAACGTCAGAATACAATAAATCCTCACATAGACAGTCAGATCAGTGTGTGTGTTTTCTCAAGTTTATGGTGATGAAATGAGTTTTTATTATAGTGTCACATCAATCATTTATCATGTGTGTAGAACTGAGATTAGCTGAACATCTGAACATCTGTCCTCATATGGATCAGTGTGTGTGTTTTCTCAAGTTTATGGTGATGGAAATCAGTTTTTATTATAGTGTCACATCAATCATTTATCGTGTGTAGAACTGAGATTAGTTGAACATCTGAACATCTGTCCTCATATGGATCAGTGTGTGTGTTTTCTCAAGTTTATGGTGATGGAAATCAGTTTTTATTATAGTGTCACATCAATCATTTATCGTGTGTAGAACTGAGATTAGTTGAACATCTGAACATCTGTCCTCATATGGATCAGTGTGTGTTTTTCTCAAGTTTATGGTGATGGAAATCAGTTTTTATTATAGTGTCACATCAATCATTTATCGTGTGAGAACTGAGATTAGTTGAACATCTGAACATCTGTCCTCATATGGATCAGTGTGTGTGTTTTCTCAAGTTTATGGTGATGGAAATCAGTTTTTATTATAGTGTCACTCAATCATTTATCATGTGTGTAGAACTGAGATTAGTTGAACATGTTTTAATCAGGTGTATTTCAGGGGTTCAAGCTGCAGTATCATTACTGTGTTTGTGCTGTTTATCAATGATTGTTTTTCTGCTCTAAACATGTCTGTACGTCATTGAGGAAATAATAAAAACTTCTTCTGGACTGTTGGTGTTGTTCACTCAAAACTCATGAAAACCCTGATACATTAAAGCTCTGTGAAGATATGAAATGATCAGACATCACACATTCATCTGCTGATCAAACCCAATGAATCCTGATACACACTAATGATATCATGAGGAAACAGACCAATATACTCAGATCCAGCCATAGGGGGCGCTGCAGCTGAAAAACACTCTCAGATCTGCAGACGGGTCAACTTAAACATTCATATTCATCAAATGATAACACATATTCAACAAACATGACTGTCAGCAGCTAATAAGATCAAATCACAATGTCTGACTGTTATATGAATATTAAGATATTTGAGTCAAAATGAGGCTGTGTATCAAATCTTGTGAGATTCAGACACATGGTGGCGCTATAATAAGCAACCTATTGTAATATTAATGTTCTCCATCACAGGATAAGAAATCAATCGATCCCTTTTCCTCCTCATTTCTTCAGTTATTTTATTAGTATGTATACGTCACTTTAAGATGGCGTGTTTAGACTGGTGATAATACTAAAAATTAAGTGAATAAGTATATAACTTTGTCTTACATCTTTATGCATGGGAAAAAGAGGCAAAAAGAAAGTTAAACAACTTTGGTTTGACACCATGTCTTCCAACGTGTCTGACACAGCCGACCAGTTTGAGGATTCAGCATCAGCCTCGAGTAGCTCGGGATTGAAACTTCAGAAAGATACGGAATCACAGTGGTTTGACTGCTTCCCTCTCGGATACTCCTCAGAAGCCAGCTGCAAAAAAAAGCTAATCTAGTGGAAATGGCAATGAGGATGTATTGGCAGTTATTTGTGAGCTTGCTTTCCAAAAACTTACGACAAAACTTTCCAAAACATTTCGGCGATGGAAACTACCACTGAGGCAAAGTCTGACAGCGACGGTTCAACAGCTTATCTTGGATGTCGGCGTTCATAAAGAGGCTCTTGATCATCTGGAATCTGAGGTCCACGCTCTGAGAGAGGAAAACAAAACTCTGAAAGCAAGCGTACAGGAGTGCAGACGTTACGGTTGAAGATGTTCAAAAAGAAAAACTCTTTCAGCACTAAATATTGATGGAGTTACCTCTAAAGATCTAAAAGAAATATCAGAATTTGTTACCAAATTTTATAGCAATCTTTATACCTCTAATTTCAACTATGACATTTGTGAAAAATGTATTGATATAATTAAACCCCGTAGGAAAGTTATTGAGCATGAGTACAGTCAAATTTGTGATGCTAATTTATCAATAGATGAAATTAAGTAAGCTCTGCAATCAGTGACAAAAGGCAAATCCCCTGGTATTGACGGGCTTTCAGTAGAATTTTACGTCCATTTTTGGGAGTTCTTTAAATTACCTTTATTTCACATGTTTCAGGAATGCATCAGTCAGGGAGATATGACCGCCACCATGAAACAGGGAGTTATCTCCCTAACACACAAACCAAGCAAGGCCCTTAGTAATCGATAATTGGTGGCCTAACATTAGATTATAAAATATTAGCCTCTGTCTGTGCTAAAAGATTAAGTTCTGGTCTGGATTACATTAATTCAGAGCCCCAATCGGGATTCATGAAAGGCCGTCATATATCTAATAGCATAAGATTAGTATTAGATTTGCTGGATTATTCTGATCTAATTCATTCAGATGGTCTCATACTCTTTCTTGACTTTCATAAAGCTTTCGACTCCATAGAACACAAATTTCTTTTCCGTACTCTAGAATTTTGGATTTGGTAAATCATTTATAGATACTGTAACCATGTTTATGAAGGTATTAACAGTTCAGTGATGATTAGCTTTGACACGTCCAAAAGGTTTGACATCCAGAGAGGAGTCCGACAGGGCTGTCCGATCTCCCCGTTTTTATTTCTTATAGCCACAGAATTACTTTGTCTGAGAATTAACCAAATGAAAATTTGAAAGGAATTTCTATATTTGACAGGGAGATTAAAATTGCACAGCTAGCCGATGACACACGCTATTTTTGAAAGACGAACGACAGTTACCTAATGCCCTGGAACTGGTGGAACAATTTTCATGCGCCTCTGGTCTAAAACTCAACATCTCGAAATGTGAGATTATTTCAATTCATGATATAGATGATACATTTTTAGAAGCTATCCCAGTTAACCCTCTGGAGTCTGAGGCTGATTTGGGGCCTGGAGAAGTTTTGACATGCTCTGACATTTGTGCTTTTTTCAGTTCTTCATAAAATATTAGGAAAAAAAGTGTCATTACACTGTATTCAGCACAAACTAGGCTACAATAATATGTGAGGAACATGTATGTACATGTTTGTGTTTTTGAAGGAATACATTTATGCGTGGTTATTGAAAAAACAAAACTTAAGTACACTGAAATAAGGCCAAAAAAGTATAGTAAATCTGTGTTCACAAGACTTTGGGTATTGGAGGTTGTAGACTAGAATTTTTGCTTCAGAATTATGTAAAATTATGCTGCCTACTCCTTCATATAAAACAATATTCATTTAGTTTTTGTAAGACACTTTTTGCCAAGAAACACAGTATGCGAGGAGGCGTGAATCACCACTGAATAATGGGCCATTCTCACCTGAGAAGACAAAAGAATTGGATAGTAATGAGCTGAAATGACTTGCATATTAATGAGGCATTTCAGTCAGGTAGGCTGTGAAAAAAACCTTCTGTGATGTCTCAAGCTCATTATGATATATGAAACATACAGAAAATTATTACAATATAAAGTAATGGTTTTATATTATACTTTAAAATATAATGTATTTCTGTGATGCAAAGAGTCTGAATATAGGCTTTTAGTTTAAAAGCATGCACATTTGGAGAAAATATGGATTCTCATATGCTTATGTCAATTTTCTATACAGAGGAGTTATTTTTATTTAATATTCACTGTCATTACTATGAGCGCTGGTGTTTTCAATTCATCCTTGAAGTCGGAGGGCGCTCTGTGCATTTTTAGTCCACAAATCATCTAAAAGAAGAGAGGCTATTCCATGAATGGAGTTTCCAATTCATACAGCAGCAGGAGGGCGCTAAAGAAACAAAAACTCATCTAAAATTCATCCATAGAAGAAAAGTAAACAGGAACTAACTGTATGTCTTCTAGAGATCGCTAACAGGACTTTTACATCCAGATAAAACTTTTCAAGACAATAAATACACGATTGAGATGATGAATGCATGTATGCCTCTGAATTAGCGTCTGAATAGCGCTGGCTCCATGGGCGTGGCCGCATTAGCGATAATGAGCTGAATCACAGTCTCTGACATGGCTCTCTTTTCATACAGATTACATAAACACAGAAGGTTTGTTTTCGATTTGACTTACATGATTTAAACCTGACATCTTAACGTTTTTTTAGACTTAAGTTTAATTTTTCTGTGATTAGTATTCACTAAGTTACAGTTCATTTTCTGAGAATTATCAGATTGGATTTCGTTCAGAGGGAGAGGAGAGATCACGCATCATGTTAGTTTTCTTTATTTTACAAAAAGCACAAATTTTGTTTTTACTTTGAGTGTAATAAATAAAAGAAGACATTCTATAGTTTCAATTGATATATTACTTATGTCTCTATGACAAAAAATGACGGAGTATTTGAAGTCTGTTTTGCTGCAATGTGAAAAAAAAACTGCAAAACGCGCCGGCGCGTTTTTAGACCTCAGAGTGTTAAAAAGTGTAAAATATTTAGGCATTCATATCACTAAAAGCCCAGTTACCAGACATCATTTAAATGTTTCTGATAGAATGATAAAAACTAAAAACATCTTTAACATCTGGCTTCAGAGAGATCTTTCATTATCTGGTAGAGTTCTTTTATCTAAGGTGGAAGGGCTCTCTCGCTTCGTATACCCTGCTCTCTCTCTCTGCTATTAATGATAAAACTATAACATCTGGATTTTTGGAAAAATAGACCCCACAAATTTAAAAAAGAAGTACTTTCTAAGTCTAGAAGTGAAGGTGGCCTTGAATTTCTGGACTTTGCAGACTGTAAACACCTTTAAAGTAAACGGGCTGAGAAGATGCCTTGTGAACCAGTGTCATTATGGTTTTTCATTCCAAATAACATCTTCAACAAACTCGGTGGTCTGTCTTTCCTATCAAAGTGTAACTTTTGCCTGGAAAGTTACCCATTTCCTTATCTAACTTCATCAACAATGCCTTCTCTCATGGAAATTGTGTTTTGTCCATAACTTTTCCCCGCACAAAGTGCTCCTTTGGAATAATGCTGATATAACTGTTAGAAATAAGTCTCTCTTCTTTTCTAGATGGTTTAACAATAACTTTAATTGCATTCTACCTGTCTTTGACGATTTTGGTAATATTCTAACTTGCGTGCAATTTATGAATCTCCATAACTGTCCAGTCCCATCAAAAGAATATAACACCTTGGTAAAAGCTATCCCAGCAGGCTTAGCCCAATTAATTAAAAATCACCTTAAATTCAGTGATGGCAACAGTGTTTATCCAGCTTTACGCTTGGACGCTATTGATCTTTTAGATCGTAAATGCAACAACAAACATATTCGTACAATCTTTCAGATGAAGAGAAGATTACTCCAAGGGGTAAATTCTCTTGTAAATTGGAGAAAGGCCTGGCTTTTGCCAAGTAAATTTTGTGTATCGAACAAAGTTCTGATCTATCCCTTTACATTTCCCTTCATTTGTAAAATTCAAAATTCACCTCTGCAATTCTTCAATTCATGACACATTAAAAAAAGTCTAATAGAAATGTATAGAAAATATGCTTGACACTTGACAGTTTATGGCAACTAGTTCAACCATTTTGCATTAAATGACTCATACAAGGAACTAATGTTTTGAGGGGTAAAACTATTCATCAGGGAACAAATATCATATTTAATCTACATGACAATTGATGAATTAGGAAACAGCAGACACACAATCAATTGCATGAGTGTACCAAAGCATTTTCAATTTTTTTCAAGAGAATGAGAAATTGCCTTTATGATGTAGCCTACACAAGACTAGTAGCCTATGTATTTTTCATGTCTGATAATAAAATAAAAACACAGCAACACACTTCTACAGAATGTAAAGTATAAGTTATATAGACAATATATTTTCTAAAATGCATGCCTCAATATTGACTTTTGAGCTTGGGTAGGCTACATAGCCTACCTTTAATCAACCAAATCAATCCTAGTTTTTATTGGTGTGTGTAGACAGATAATTTTACAGATAATAAAGATAATTTTGTTACCAAATCTCATTCAACTGAGATGAAGGAAAGAGGTAGGAGCAACTGTCCACTAAAGGAAATGTAATGTTAAACTTTCATTCAAAAACATTTTAAAGGCTCTCCTGAGGCTTCACCTGATATCACCTGAATATTCTGTTGATTTCATGGGAAAAAGGATAAAGAGACTCTGATGGATTCAGGAAATAAATATGTTGTGTTAGTGTTGTTTTAGATGTGTATGCCTGTAATGTCCAGGATTAGTATTAGTATAAAATATCTTTATTTAGTGCCTATAATGTCCATTAATAGTCTTTACACATCAGCTTGGCACCTTACATGGTTAAAAACCAGTTAATTTCAAGACGCTGGCGTCACGTCAGGTCGTCACGTGGGTCGACATGCTCAGTAAGACGCTCAAAGTACAAGACGTTCAGATAGACGTTCGGTTTGACATTCGATCGGTCGTTCGGTCGTTCGGAAGCTTAATTTTGGCACGGACTCCGCGCCATAGTGCATTGGCTCACACACTGCACTGAGCCGTGTGAGGACCGTGTTCTGATATGTGTTAGCGAAAAAATAAATAAATAACTTTACTGTGTAGGGAAAACACCCTAGGAAGTAAAATTAGCTCAGATGAATAAAGAGTTGTTTAGATTACGACCGAGCAACTGATTCGTCCAGCGTTCATTTGCTCGAGCCGTAATAAGCTCTGGTAACGGATATAAATATCCAACAATCGTGAAAACACTGATTAGAGCACGGTAACTTAAAATCGACAGTTTAAGACATTAAATTTTTAAATCACATAATACAAGACACTTTCTATTTAAAATCTACAAGAGATTTTAATTATTCTAACACAAACTAATCTAACACCGACAACGCACATACACACACACATACACACATACATTCTACGCGTTGCAGTAAGAAGGAATGAGAGAGAAGAGTTTTGAAAGAGAGAGAGAGAAAGAGAGAAAGAGAGGTGATATGATTAACAGAATCCTATAATGCATTTCAAAGACCCGAACGAACCATGAATCATTAATTTAAATGCACCAGTTCAGTTTTCATCTGGAGGTACTTGCTTGCTTTGACTTAAAGGTGAATTTCCCTCGTCGTGCAGAGAAGGGTTTCCCAAGTCGATGACTGGTCCAGGTCAGGTCCGTGTGGAACAATGAAAGGAAGTCTCTTTGTCGCTGGAGTTGAAGCGGCAAAAGTCGTTGGTTGAACTTTGCGGCGAAACTTAGGACACGAGACTTTAAGCGGTAAAGGAAAATTAAGTAAAGAAAAGAAAAGTGAGTGAAGGTTGGATGGCTTGAATGAGCTGCTGTCTGTTCTTCTTGTTACTCCATTGTTCTTGGTACTTGTCTTGGCTTCTTTTTTCAGAACTAACCAACTCTAGTTCACTATCTTGCAATATGATCATTTAAACTTAGTTGTTTGTCACACCTCTGAGGAGTCTTGGCCAATCAGACATTGTCCTGTTTCAAGAGGGCCTTCCTCTGCCCCCAATAAAACATAGGTGTTACATCCTGTTTCTGCTTCAGCAGAGAGTGCCATTTTAACATAATTTCTATTAACTGGAATATGATACATTTTAAACAGATTTCATTCAAGCCATAATTTAAGAAAGATGAAAAGAAATAAATCAAGTCCAAATAAGGCATACTTTCAGTCATTCAGTCAAGAGTTAACATATTTACATGAATTGTGAGTGTTCTAAAGCATAACTGTTTACAGGTAGTACTTGTGGACACATAATGCAAAATGTATGTAGTTAAAAGATGTTTGATAAGTCCATTAAAATTGTTGAAACAATTTTGAAGCAGTTTTATTTGTAGAACAGTCTCTTTGGCTTTCCTGTGAAGTAAGGAAACAAAAGGGGTCTGCATTGTCTCTCTGTTTCTTTGCTCTGGTGATCAAAGAATCTATCTTCTTGGGTGACCCTTTGGTTTGTCACTTCTCCTGCTATCAGGAAGCATAGGGTGTCGTAAAAGCACTCAGCATTGGTTCTCTCTGTAGACGAGCCGGAGCCGAAACCTCGATTCTGAATTAGAAATATGTTTTGAAAGAATCATCTGAATGATTCCTTTTTCTGGTTCGTCCACAGTTCCTACAACTGCTACACGTGAATCATGCGTGAACGTCTGACTCGACACTTCATTGCCACACGTGATTTACATGACGTCTGCGTGACGTCTACGCCTCGCCTGCGTCTTAAAATGAATGGATTTAATAGCAAAAAATTAAGACGTCAGTGAGACGTTCAGTGAGACGAGTGCATGTTACAACATCATATTATTGACCTCGTCCGAACGCCATAAGAGAGGAGAGATCGCGACGCTCCTGAAGACGCCGCTGCGCAGAGCAGACACCTGGTGAGACGCGCGCAATGATGAGTCGCGTCAGAAACGCGCTCTGTGAGGAACACGAGCTGTCATTAGAGATCACGCGAATCAGACGATCGGTCAGTCAGTGTTGATATGATGTCACTTCCTGCAGGTATCTGGTGGACAGTCACTGGTTCAAGCAATGGAAGAAGTATGTGGGCTTCGACAGCTGGGACAAGTACCAGATGGGTGAGCAGAGCGTGTACCCGGGACCGGTGGACAACCGCGGGCTGCTCAGAGGTGCGTGTCCCTCCCTCCATAGAGAATACGAACCGACGTCATGCCGCGTTGCATGCCGGGGCGGCGCCACCATTTTGACAGGATCGCCCCCTACTACTTGCACTGAAATGAATACAGAGAAGTAGTGATTGATTGTAAAATGATTGATGATGACCTTTGACCTGTCTGACCCCTGTGACCCCTGAGGACCACGACGTTCCCCTCCCCCACGGGCCACCCATGAAGTTTTTTCCCATCCCCCACCCATGGTTGACCGTAGTATCACCCCAATGACCTTTGACATTGTTGGTGATCCTCCGGGGATCGATATGACCTATGTCCGCATATTTTGAATAGCGATGTTGTCCTGTTAACCTCTGGACATCTTCTGGGTGATCAAATGGCAGACGGATGATTTTAAAGGGTTGAGGGTCACATGTGCTTTGCACATGTGTGTCAGAACGCATCTATATAAATAGGCACTGCGGCATTCTGTGTAAAAAAGAAAAAAGAGGGGTGAAACTGGCTGGTTTATACTCACCTAAACGCCTGAGAGAGAGAATGGGGTGAAGAGATGATGAAAAGTGACTCTGGCCCCGAGAAAAGAGCGCTGGCATGTCTATTTGACAGACTTTCTCCATGAGAATAAGGAGTATGTGAAAGATGAAATTATGTTGAATAGTAACTGTGTATTCGGTTACATATTCCATAAACCATCACGAGTCGTGACACTCTACACCATTGACAGTGCCGGTGAATTTATTTCGGGAAGGGACCCCTGTCTGGTATTCCTGATAAGGACTGGACTTTATTCTACACCCGTGTCTGGAAAGACCTGAATGACAGTGGAGAAGAACCTTTGTACATCTCAGAGTGGGATGGGGGTAACTCCTATCATCGCTACCGAGTGGTCGGGGATCACTCTAAAAAGAAGTCTGATGAGTGTGTTTACATATTCTGCTGCAAAGACAAGACGAAGCTCAGTGATCGCGCAGGATTCATCCGACAAAATGAGCATCAAGTATGTACGAATTGCTATTTTGTTCAAGTGGTGCGATCGGGATCTGCTGAGTTGTTTTTTTCTATCATAAACAAAATGTTCAAATGGTGTGTGACATGCGTGATGGATACAATAAAGTTAAAGTGCAGCTGTTCCACCCTGAGAGATGTGCGCGGAGCAGTACATACTCTTTCCCGTCCCCGCCCATACACTACGCCCATAAAGAGAGCGGTAAGCCAGTCCCACCACGCACAACATCTTATAAGCCATGTTCAAGACGGTGCTCACGGTTGCAGCTACGGGTCTCTTTCAACCCTGCGATTGATCCTCCTGATGACAACGCTACCGATACTATTCTGACGGACGAATCTGGGCCATCTGATACGATAAACGATGGTTAGATAAATTCTGCAAAGAACTTGGATATCGCAACCTGAGTTTTACGGGTCTGTCTGACACCGCCTCAACCGACAAGGGGTTTGATGCCCCAGACGGATGCTTCACCGACCTCGGATTCAAAATCATAAAAACTCTGATTGCCATACTTCTGCAACATCTCATCAGTGAAAAGCTAAAGGATGACTGTGAAGGCTGCGCAATAAATCCGAGAGCAACTGCAACATTCTGCCTGTTTGAACCACCAGCGTACTTTTTCGATGCCCACTTTGACGAGCTGAGCGCGCAAACTGTTAAAACCTGATCTACGAGCCATCATAGCCTACCCTACGCAGGTCTGGCTTTAAGTCTCATCCTCAGCGGATTCAAGGAACAGCCGGAGCTATTCTGCATGAACTAAAAGACGAGCATTCATCACTGCAAAACTACAAGAAATCAGAGACAAACTTCTGGACAAATCTGTGAGAAAGTTGTGCACGACACCGTGATCTCTGGCAAGGTTTCTCAATTTGAATGGAAAGTGAGCAGACCCCACCGCCACCATGGTGCTGTATGTAGCCAAAGGAACATCATAGATAATCTGTTTAAAGGACATTACAGAAGACAAATGATTGCGGTATTGGAAAATTTGATCGAGAAGCCCGATAGTATGATGCCCTACTTATGAAGATGATGAGGATGATTCCTCCCGCGAAGCAAATTCAGGAAATACTGTGAATAAAAGGGGGTTATCTCTTTCATGGGAGGATTTGAAAAACATATGTGTTAAAGGGGCTGTACCATATTGCGATACGATATGAAATGTTCTGGAAGTGATGACTCAAAGTACCGATGCTTTCGCATCAGTGACATCTCTGTATCTACATTTATGTAACAGTGTTTGTGTGGAACCGTTAGATTCCCAAATGTCGATTCTGTCGCCATCAGTGATATTGTTGAAACAACGAGCAACTATGTCCTAGACCATGATTGGAGTCATGCCGTGAATTTCTTTTCTGGCTAGACTATCACTAATCTTTTTTACTTACTTAGAGCATGCGGTCATCTTATATCATTATAGCGGTTTACTTACTGTGTAGAGCATTTAGATGTATTCTTATTTAGAGTGTGCTGTCATTATGTATTCTATTTTCAATTTATTCTTTTATTACCTATGGTATGTTGTCATTATGTAATCCTATTTCATTTTTTTACCTATGGTATGTTATCATCATGTAATCCTATTTCAATTTATTACCTATGGCATGTTGTCATTATGTATCCTGTTTTTTAATATTTTTCATTTTTAATAAAAGATTGATTCCCCTTTAGTCTTATTCTTGTGTGAGGGTTGAAACGGCAACATGTCGGAGCTCATGAAGAAAGCTTATTACACACCGTCCAACCCGGCTCTTTAGGCGGTAAAAAAAGCGATTAAAAAGAGTCTGTCTTAAAGGATAGTGGAGTACGTCTAACCGATAAAGAGGTTTCGGATTTCGGATTGGTAATAAAATCTGCTAACATGCATCAATGTATTTAGCAGTATGCATGGGCTCGTGTGTTAAAGAATAAGAGCGGACCCGAGGTGACCTAAAGCGTTCGAGTCTATACTCCACAGTGGCCGCGTACCTCAGAAATTGCAGACGGACCAGGGGACCGAGTTTTAACAAACGTTTTCAAGATTTAATGAAAAAGCATGACATTATCATTTTGCTACGGCTACTGATTTGAAAGCCAGCGTCGTGAACGATTTAATAGAACGCTAAAAAGTCGAATGTGGCGATATTTAACAGCTACAAATTCCCGGCGTTACATAGACGTTTTACAAGATATTTGGCAGGGTTACAACACCAGTTACATTGTAGTATAGGATGAGGACCGGTGGACGTCAACAAAGAAAATGAGGGCCTGGTGTTTCAAATCTGTACGGAGATATAAAGAAGAATGAAAAAGCAGTATTTAAATATAAAGTCGGAAACGTTGTTCGAATTTCTAAAGTGAGAGGACCATTCACAAAGGATATGAACAGAACAAACAGAAGAATTTTCACAATATCTATGTATTCCACGCCATCCTCCGTTACAGACTGTCTGATTATGACGGTGAGATCATCGACGGTGTTTTTATGAAAAAGAGTTACAAAAATAATCGTGAGCAAAAACAAAGCATTTAAGATAGAAAAGATTTTAGGGAGAAAAAAAGGGAGATCTACACTTGTCTTAGTGAAATGGTTAGGATGGCCATCAAAATTAATAGTTATGTAGACAAAAAACTGGTGGACTTGCATCACCTTAAAACACTTGAACGCATACAGGAATTGATCATTTTGAGTAAACGGGTACCATTGGGCGACGCGGGAATTCTACGTTACGCTGCGTGCAACGCTTCTTTGTCGGTTTATCCGGAAATCGTATCTATAGTTACAGAACAAGGTTAGCGAGTCCTATCAACTGAAAGGTAAATGGGAGGTCGCACTCGTTGAAATTGAATACCTAGAAGTTGGTACTCCTTTAATGATGAAATGGAATTTTTACCCTACAACACGCCCCCCGCACCAGTCCCAAAACATAACCAACCTGCCCCAGACCACACCCGTTTAAAGATTCATCAAAGTTTTTTGTATCAAGGAAGGTACAAATAGACAGCGGGTATAGTGCGAACGTTCGTGAAGTGACCGGGTGATAGGTAACGCTCTCGTACCAACGGCTGTATTCGGTCATGATTCTTTAAAACAACATTGTATATGGTTGCGAAACCTAACGTTTCGTATCCTTCTTGGGAAACCGCCGCTATTTTAGGAGTGATCTGGTGATGCTATCAGCGTTCGGCCTACCTACAGATGTTTTACAAGAGCCAAACTACATTTGGCTCCTCATCAAACCGCTATCAACGGCGGTTTCTTATACTATGTACGTTTACACCGACATTACAATATCAATCGGTCGGTGATTCGTAGTCCCCTTTTGAGATGCGTTACATATAACGGGCAAGAACAGATCGTCAGTGTTAGATACGACAAACCCATTACGCATCGGTCAACAAGGAGTCCTCCCAGATATACATCGCACTGAAGGACGACCAAAAACCGCGAAATAACCATTTTCTTACGGCAAAGTCATCGTGAAACTACACTTTAAACCGTTCGAAACAATCCATTTTTTAAAAAATGGCATATTACAACCCCACGGGATGATGCTACGGATTATGTTAACATTACCAAAATCAGGCCGGCGGCAGGCTACGGGGTATTCAGGGGGTGGCGACATGTACGGGCGGGGTTAGGGGGGTTGTTAGAGGTTTGTTAGGATGGCCATACCTCTGTTGAAAAGGGGGTTCAGTATTGCTAACCCCACCTAAATCGGCTGCTAAAAAATATAGTATCCGACGTGTTCAAACGCTAGTTGTCGGGACGTTAACGATAACGCTAAATCTCAGACGGGTGGGTTGATGGTCATGGAGTAAGAGAATGTCTAAAACCCCGGGTATAAGGAGGCGCGGTCATTCGATAAAGAAGAAAACAACGCGTGGGTCCCAAGAAACATTCAGTCGTACGCAGGCGAAAGGCGGTAAGAACGCTGTAAAGCGAAACTTATCAGTTAAAAGACCCTATTCTAACATGGCATTACTCCACCGCTGTAAGGAGAGTGCATCAAGTCTGAGCTGGACCTTATTACGGTTCCTCTGACGCAGACAGTTATGAGAAAAGCGTCTTTATGAAGTACTGCTTTTATCGGCTATATCGGACTCTTACTTTGGAGTTTTTTATAGCGGGGAATGGCGACGATATGTCGGACCTAAATAACACGCTGTTGTATTTGGTCTTAAAATCACGAAGCCTCCCGGCGAAGATTTTACGTGATTGCCAAGGTGGCCTGATAAAATACCCTGGGGCTATTTTCCTATCTTTTCCCCAAATAGCGATCTGTGAGCTGGAGCGTGTTGGATATTCATCGTTCGCGCCCGTATCCTTACGATGTATCATCGCGAGTCTGATCCACGACAGTAATAGATGCGCTGGACCGCTTGTCTCCGCGGCTTGTTTTACCAAGGACACCGCCGGGTCATAACGGCCGCGGCTGCCCCCCGAGCGGCCGCCATCCGGGGTGGCCACGAGGCTGCCTGACACGTCGGGTGGGGCAGCAGGTGGGCCGTGGCCCCCATCCTCAGTGCTGCTTTTCTTTCCCCCGCCCCCTTGCTGTTGCATCCCGTCCCATTACCCTGCGCATGCCCCGAGCACGCCGACTCTGTGATAGGCCGGCCCCCGGCTGGGCCTCCCCTTTCCCTATTATAGCAGCGAGTGTTTTGTCCCGAACAGTACTCTGTTCCCCCTGTGACCGGGTCCTGCCCAGGCCTTTGCTCTCGATACCGCACCGCTCCCTAGCCCGTG